>JAODAL010006000.1:0-137963 GCA_025379985.1 Phyllomedusa bahiana | reverse complement strand
CAGACCTTCAAGGAGTGAAAACAAGTGCTTTTCAGAGGTAATGTAATCTTGCTAGAGAAAATGTTGTGCTCCATTCGACCATGGTGACATCGCTGTCTGGTCTCTACCAAATCAAAAAGGGAGATATGTACGGTAACCTAGAAACACTTGTGTGCACTCAGAGCAGATAAAATATCTCTTATCTCCTGACCAGGGCATTATCAAAAGAGCAATGTATTTAGAGAAGTCTTCATTTACCCGTCCCTACATGTTGAAAGCTGATCATTGTAGTGAGAAAATCCCTTTAATGTTATCTATCCTAGAAATCCTTGTTTCTTTGTAGAAGTAAATTTAATATCTAGTATCCATTGCTGTGTTTTCTACACTATACTATATAGCATTTTAACAATCTTTTTAATAAAAAAAATAAAAATACAGTATAGCTGTAAAGAGGTATTTGTCCCCAACACGTCCCATATTATTGTACTTTGAGCTCAGAACTTCCATTAAAGATCAATGAAAGAGTTCTTACGTCAGTTGATTTTTTGGGGGGGGGATTTTTTTTTTTTTTAAAACACAGTGGTTTTACATACCAGACTCAGAGCCTTAGATATTGCAACCCTTTGCCAGACTTTTCTGCAATTAGCTTTGATCGTGGAAAAATTACTTCTCCTACTTAAAATTGTACTGCAGAAATGATTACAAACCATATATACATTATTGTGGTTGTATAATCTGATTTATGTAATAAAGGCTACATTTTTTTGTTCGGTGATTTTACATTTTGACTTTTCACTCGCACTTAAAATGAATAATTAACCCTTATGACATTTGGACTTTGTGCAAATAGCCTGCGCAGAAATCCAAATGAATTCCAATTAAAGTTTTTGATTACCTGACTCAATTTACTCTGTCTAACTTTTAGGGCAGCATGTATGAAATTTGGTGTTTAAACACCAAATTTCATGCGCATTATAATAGCATAGAATGTGCCTGATTTATTAACCCACTCTACAGAGGGTCATAAATCGGGCGCATTCTAGTGATGACGACATTTCTGGCTCAGGTAAACCACTTTAAAGTGCTCTACCTGTTCTAGCAGTAATGCACCTAGAATTGCCGTAGCAAAGCTATAAATCTATAGCTTCGTACAGTTCTAGTGCGCCCCACCTCCAGCATGCCCCCCAAAATCAGGTGCATTACAAAGTGCCGCTTGCGCTCTGTGATGCGCCTTATACGGGTGTACGGGGGGCATTAATGCGAACGGGGCTGTGCTTGATGTCGGGCTGAAATACGCCAGACTTCTGGTGCAGCCCCGTTCATACGTTCTGCCCTAAGACTCCAATAGAAAATATGAACGTTGTATCAACATGTTATGAGGATGTATCTAGATATGGTACATTTTTTGTGCATTCTTTACCAAAAATACTCACAAATTGCAATATAATATGGGTGGATGGTGTTTTGAAAATGGCATTCACATGGAGCAGAAGAATTTTGCACTTTTTGTTGTATTTTCAGTGTGGATCTCACCCTTTCAATGTATACTGGTAATATCTACATAAACATCTGCATATAACACATGCGGACGTTCTCTCTCATTGTAATCTTACATTTTGACCATCCACAGTGACATCAATGACCACTATGATCGGGCTTGTATGCTGAACCACAGGCGTGCTGGTGTACCTTGCAGCACGTACTTTGGTGCCTATCTCTGCTTCTGCTCTCTGCACGCTCTCTCTCTGCAATTTAAAGGGCCAGTGCTCGTTCCCAGCTTCCATAACCTGTCCCTTGGCACTAATGGATGTTAGAGAAGCACCCTCCCCCAGCTTGCTGGTGCATTTTAGTTGGTGATAGCAGTATTCCTGTATATGCTTTCCACTGTCGACCTTTGGCTATCCCTAACCCGTTTATGGGTTAGACCTCCTGCCTGTACCTGTTTATGGTTGAGCGCCACCTGCAGTGACCTTTTGCTTTTGAACCAACTGGACTTCTGCTTGATCTCTCTGTATCATACCTGCATGCTAGCCATCACTGCAAGTGACCACGTAAGGAGAGTTCCCGCTGCAGAGTCCAAGTCCCTCTGTGGAGGTTGAGGGTGAAGACCATGAGCTCCTTAGCCTCCTTGAATTGGCTTGGGTTTACTCTAAACTGGTGACTGACACAGAGGATCCACGACTGACCCGTGACAACAAATTTGCACCAGACAGAGTTAATGTAGAATTATCTATGGCTGTTCCACACCTCTTAATGGGGCCTTTACAAATCCATGGACATGCTGAAGAAAGAGAACTGTTTTCAGCCACAAACATATTTGCAACAAATGTGACACATGTCAACCCTTAAAGGGGTTGTCTCATCTCAAAGTTTCATAGGATGCATGAATGAAATAATGCTGCTTTGCTCTGTCACTTCCTGGTCAAGCTGTCTGTAATTAGCATACAAGCTCAGTGTATTCAAATTCTCGTTTATTAGTCTAGATTAAATAAATTACCTGTCTGAAGTCCAGAGAAGCTTCCTCAAGTTTATGTGAAACATAGAGTCCATTTTACTGTCCCTTTGTCTAAAGATCAGATAACACACAAGCTCCTCACACTGCAGCGTGAACTGTGTGATGGACCTCACTCCCTTACACATTAGAACAAACAGAAGGGAAAAGGAGTACACAGGTCACCCCCCCCCCCCCTGTACACGGGTTCCACCCCCCCCCCCCCCCCCCCACCCCCCCCCCCCCACTAGGGACAACTGAACGCCCTCAGAAGGTGAATAAAAATCACTTGTAGCTCTAAAACAAAAAAAGATGAACAAAGCTTTATATTTGAAGACGTCTTCATTTAGTGTTCCCTACATTTTGAAAGCTATTCTTTGTAGTGAGACAACCCCTTTAAAGGATACCTGTCACAGTAAACATGCTATCTGATCTAGAGCTGAGCAGATTGATATATAACTTTGTGGAAAAAGATTCAGAAGAACTGGTATTTTATTCATTTAAATCCCTGCCTATTCTGGGTTAAGGAGTCCAGTAGGCGGTGTTATTCGTGATCAACAGCCTTCCTTCTATAAGTGTACATACTGAGATAGTTGTCAGTCTCTGATAAGACCGCCTACTGGACTCAACCTAGAATAAGCAGGGATTTAATCGAATAAAATACAAGTTCTCCTGAATCTTTTCCCACAGAACTATTTATCTAACATGCCGCCTACAGATCAGACGGCAGGTTCAGTTTGACAGGTTCCCTTTAAACATCTGTTGTTTTCCAGTCTTCCTCTTTATACACAAAGGATCCTTACATTAAGGCCTTGTTTGTGATGTTCATTGATTGCAGTCTATATCTGGCAGGCAAACCACGATTATTGACCTAAATGTTGTAGCAATTACAAGGTGTATGGTCAGCATAAATGTGCTACATTTTCTTTTTCATATGTTTTTTTTTTTTTGTACCAACCTATCTTTAGGAGAACAATTTCTTCTATTCAGCGTCTTCATACCTTTCATTTAAGTGACACATACAGAACAATGTATAAAGAAAAGATTCAGGATTTCTGTCATTTTCTTCAGCCAAGCGAAGATTGTTAAACGTAGTTACAAAGGAAGAAACACTAACATAGAAGGAGACAAGGGTGTTACAGAAAACTAAACACACTTACCTTATATATCCCTTTGTAGCAGTTAACAAAAGAGGTTTAGCCTATTAAAATAAGACATTTGGGCTCAATACAAGTTCAGGAACTGCATGAACTTCAACACAACAAATAATTTTTATGTTTTATGTTGTTTACTGTGAATCACAAATAAGAAAACCAATTAGCAAATTCTACTTTCTAGATGATGTTGTAAACTCTTTTGACATGAAAAAATATTAGACTGACATCTGATAAATGTACTGTACATTCAATACAAGTCGCACGTAGATATGTGAATATTTCTGGAGGTTCTCAAAACTGTAGATATCAAATATGGAAGGTCATGTATGGTAAGCCGGTTCTCCTGACATACCTGTTACTTCCATTCCCCTTAAAATAACCATTCTGGAGTTTCTGTTACAATTCTGCATTGTGACATTCCTCTGTTATTCTTCCTGGACATGTATAATCCAATTGACAAGTGGTTATTACAATTCCGCTTGTCAACGCAGCATCCTTACACACTCTGACAGTCTAATCAGTGCTGAAAGCGTTACCATTCCCCTTGTCAAAACGTTATTTTCCTACATAATCAGACACTAAAGGCCATTCACACGGCACAGAGCAAATACCAGTCGGAAATTTGCACTGTTTTCCCACCATGCACACGGCTGTTTGCGGAAAAAAAACCTCCCCCTTTGCATAGACTTGTTCATATTCCACCCGAAAACCGGGTTTAAAAAAACGTCCGCGGGAAAATCCGAGCAGTGGGGACCGCTGCGCAGGTTTTCCATTAAGGTCCAATTTAAAAGTTGACATCTGGTTTACAGACGGTTTTCAAAACCAAAAACTGTCTGTAAAACCAGGTGAAAACCCGTGCAGTGGGGACAAGCCCTAAGGGGGACATGTATGAACGGGGCTGCGCCAGAGGTCTGGCGTATTTTCACCCCGACATCAGTCGCAGCTCCGTTCACATTAGTGAAAAGCCTCCCGAACTCCATTTTCAGGCGCATTACAGAGCATAAGTGGCACTTTGTAATGCGCCTAATTTCGGGGGGCATCCTGGAGGCGGGGTGCGCTAGAACCATATGAAGCTACATACTTATAGCTTCGCTATGGCATTTCTAGGTGCATTACAGCTGGAACAGGTATAGCACTTTCAAAGTGGTTTACCTGAGCCGAAAATGTCGTAACAAGCGCTATAATGTGCCTGATTTTATGGCCCGCTGTCATGCAGGTCATAAATCAAGCGCATCTATCTATTTTAATGCGCAGAAATTTGTGGTTTAAATGACAAATTTCATACATGTGGCCCTAAGTTGTCAATATATTTATACATTTCCAGGAAGAATAACTGAACTTATTGCATTGTGCCATTACTCTAAGAAAAGATGCTTCAGAATTGTTGTCATGTTAAATACAGAAATATATTACAACAGATATTTCAAGGAAGCTGTCATGACCTTTTAAGGGGGTCTTCTCACTACACTGTTTCACTGAGTTTTAACAGTTTTGTGCTTACCCTGTCCTCTCAGACTGTTGGTGGTTCTACAGTAGTGATTTGCATATTCAGCTTCTAGTGTACAGAGGAGATACTATTTAGGTTTAGTGTCCCTTTAAATGTGATTGATGTTTTTCTCTTTTATGTTAGGTTGGATAAAAACATTTGACAAATACTACTATGACCAGACTCAGCATATCCTGAACAACATGGTAGTGAAGCTGCAAGAAGACCCTCGTCGGAGGTTCATCTGGTCAGAGATCTCCTTCTTTTCCAAGTGGTGGGACAACATTAATTCCCAGAAGAGGGCAGCAGTCCGCAGGTAACAGACATGGTGTCTGTCATATTGCTACTTCTATAAATATTACCTGCATAGAGCTGCTTTTCGGTCATAGACTTTTGTGACATACCTTCTTTGGTGGGTTCTGCTAACTGGTCTACTCTCCTACTTAAAAGTGCAGTAAAGTAGAAACTGTAGTGAGGTACTTACTAAGGACAACATGTATGAACAGGGCTGTGCCAGTTTTCTGGTGTACATTGCTCCAAAAAGTTGCCGTAGCCCTGTTTTATAGATGTATGAACAGTCACACTCCAAAGTTTGGCACAATAGGATATAGGGGGGTGAGAGAGGGGAAGAGGAGGGGGAGAGAGAGGGAGGGAGAGGGAGGAGGGGGGGTGAGAGGTAAGGGGGGGGGATGGGGGAGAGGGGAGGAGAAAGGGGGGGGAGAGGGGGGGGGGTAGTGAGTAGGAGAAGGAAGAGTATACGAGGAGAGATAGGGGGGGGGGGGAGGGGGGGAGGTGAGGGAAGGAGGGGGGAGGGAGAGGGGGGGGGAGAGGAAGGGGGGGGGGGGGGGGAGATAGGGGGGGGGGAGAGAGAGGGCAGAGGTGGGGGAGGGGGTAGAGGAGGGGGCGGGAGGGGAGAGGGGGAGGAGGGGGAGGGGGGAGAGAAGAAGAGGGAGAGGAAGAGAGGGGAGGGGGTGAGAGGAGAGGGGGGGTCACCAGCCCTGACACTTTGTAATGCGCTGGTGATTTGGGGCACTCTCGGGGTGGGCTGCACCACATTCGTAGAACTAGACACATTTAGGGCATGTCCCCACGGTACTGGTTTTCGGCCAGTTTTTCAGACTGTTTGCGGTTTTGCAGACCGCCTGAAAAACCGGCCGAAAATGAGTAAAAAGGTGTCTACTAATGGAAAAACCCGTGCAGCCGCCTGAAAAAACATTGTACTTGCACTTCTTCCGTCGGTTTATTGTGATGGAATATGTGAGCAAGTGAATGTGAAGTGAGGGCGTTTCTCCGATTTTTGCTGAGAAAATCCCACGTCCCCCCAGCGCCGTTGGGACGGCCGTAAAACAGGACTAATACCGGTCTGATAAACCGACCTGGTTTTGTCCCTTGCCGTGGGGCCACACCCTTAGGAATCTTTGATGCCAAATCCAGGCGCATTACAGTTAGAACAGCCAGACCAGGTTAAAGGTGGTGCCTGAGCCAGACCTGTCGTATTGGGTTTATACATTTTGGCACATTCTACACTACCTTAAAGATATTTAGAACTGCTCTGTCAGCACCAACATTCATAAATGTTTGGAGAAATGTGGTTGGGCACGCATCTCTCTGCAGTAGTTTGCTACAGTAGAAACCTCCCTCCCTGCATAACTCGCTAATTCGTGTTGTAATATATCAGCGTAATTCTCTTGTTCCTTTAGTTAAACAATGCCATTTTCATGGTCTAGAACAGGCAGCACAATATGCTGCCCATAGGCCACTTGCAGATTTTACAAAGGAACGCTTGCAGCCTGACTCTCTCTCTCTCATCTCATATCTCTCAACGGTGGGGCTTACGCTAATTCCACCCAAAATCTGTGTTTTCACCTGCTTTGGTTGGCATTACCAGTCTGTCTGGTGGGGGGGGGTTTTTGTTCAATTTGGGGGCATCATCAGGTGGTGTTGGATCCAATTGTGGAAAATTGGTCTGGACTATTAGGGCTCGTTCACACAGCTGATTTGGGCACTAATTTCAGCCGTACTGCGCGCCATATTTGCGCCGAAATACGGCTGAAATCCGTCCCTGTCATTACGGTAATCCACAGTTCTCATAGAGAACTATGGATACCGTCTCTCCTCCCCGCTCGGCGAATACGCCGAGGGGCGAGAAAATGACATGTCAATTATTTACGGCGTGTACGCGCCATGAATAATGACTGTCTATGGGGCCGGCGAGCTGCCGGCCCCCCGCCCCGCCCCCGAAATCGGCGCAAACCGTCCCCGCAATTACGTCGGCAATAAGCCGCGTGAACTAGCCCTTAAGCTGACACAAGAAGAAAGTAATAAGATTTCCAGATAATTGTTTCAGGAATTTGCAGGCTGACATGCATACAGTTGGTAACATCTGTTATATATACATTGGTAGGTAGAAAGAGGGATGCAGTATATATATAATTTTTCTTATTAAAGCATACCTCTAGTTTAAAAAAAACTTAATACTTAAGAATTTGGTGCTAAAATCCCCACTGATCATTGAGTTAAAAAGGCAGCGTGCTCAACTGAGGTCTGTGCCCTTTTAGCTGTAATTGACTTTTTTAGTCCTCCTTGAAAACATAAGGATAGCTGTGTATGGTCACCTAGACTGACTATGAGGAAATATGAAATCCTCTAACTTTCCGAAGAGATTGACACAAAGCCTTAAATGGACATGGAGTGTATGTGAACAAGAATATTTTCAATAAAAATGTATACAGGTTTTGGATTCTCACTGCTCTTCCTCTAACGGCCCATAGAGTGTAACAAGAGTACAGCCATAGATAACTCTTCTATACTTCTCAACTTACGGATAGGTTCTGCTGGCTTTCAAAGGCACAACTGAGGACATGGGACTCTGTGATGGCATTCTCTCCTTTAAGATATTGTGGAACATCGTAGTTTTAAAGGGATCCTATCTGAGAGCAGGATGTGATAGAGGGAGAGAAGTAAAAATCTGTGATGTATAGGGTTATATGAGTGGGAGCTGAATTTCTGAAAAAAGCATTTTAACATTGCTGGACTCCGGTTTTTGCGCCATATTTGTGGTAAAAACCGCAGCTGGTTTACGGAATTGGCATCAGCCCCATACATTGAATGTACAGGAATCCGACGGCAATCCTGCAAAAGATCCAGCAGATTTGAAAATCCGTCGGATTTGAATGTACGAGAATCTGAAGGAAATCCTGCAGAAGATCCAGCAGGTTTGAAAATCCACCGGAATTGAATGTACGGGAATCTGGCAGCAATCCTGCAGAAGATCCAGCAGATTTGAAAATTGGATGGAATTTTTAAACCGATCTACACAGCAGTTGATACAGTTGGATTTTCGATGGATTTTAAATCCTGAATCCGCCGAAAATCCAGCGAGTATTGTTTACCACACTCACATACAATAATTGACATTTTGCTTTGTATGCACAGTGATACAGGGGGCGTGTTTGTGGGTGGGGAAAGAAGGACCTCTCATTTTTTTTGGGGGTTTTTTTGGGTCTCTTAAAGAGTCCAGTCAGTACTTTCTCTGCTTTTTACTCAGAAATCCTGCTCCAAATCCTATAGCCCTATATAAATCAGAGCTTAGCTTCTCTCTCTTTTATCACATCCTGCTCTCAGATAGAGCAGCATAAACCACCTGACAGGTTCACTGTAAATGTATGTTGTTAGAATACCGTACTCCTTTACTTAACTGTATTAAAAGAAAAGAAGCACATGTACATACATATAATTCAAATTTTAAAATATATAATATATATAAATATATATTATAGTATATATATATATATATATATATAAATATATAGTATATTTATATAAGATTTCAATTTACATTTTTCACTACTTCCTCTGTCATCAGTTGTGTTGACCTATGCTTTTATTTTCATTAGGTTAGTTGCTAATGGGCAACTGGAAATGACAACGGGAGGCTGGGTAATGCCCGATGAAGCCAATACCCACTATTTTGCTATGATTGACCAGATGATAGAAGGACATCAGTGGCTTAAGAAAAACATAGGTAAGCAGCTAACTGGCTTGCCTGAAGTTTCTTATTTTAGTTTCAGAAATCAGTTTTGTTAGCAAAGAAAATATTGTTATTGGAAGAATATACTAAGAATCATTAATGTTTTTGACTGTCGGTGGTTAGACTTCCTACCAAATTGAGAACTCCCCAAAATTATCTGCTTCCAGCAGACTGTCCCTTATTTTGTAAGATGCAGTAGTTTCAGAGCACTTAATGCTCAAATCTGGCAGGGCACAGCCCACAGTGCCACAGATGAGTTCACATAACTAACAAGCAGTTGTTAACCATGCCCACCTGCCACTAGCCACGTCCACCCTACAACCCCTGATTCTGCCTATTGGTGTGTATAGGTAGAAGCCTGTCAGTAAATGGCGGGTGGACATGGCAAATGGCGGGTGGACATGGCCAGTGGCCATGTGTCATAAAAAATAGGGCACACAGCATTGGAAACAGCATGTATGTCACTTGTTTGTGCTGTCCTCAGCAAAGGGGGACATAACCTATGTGACAGGTTCCCTTTAAAGTGATTGTGTTATCAGAAAATTAATCATTGTTTAAATCAGGTTTTAATGTTCAACAACTAGTCTAAGAATTTTTGGTGATTTTTGTTTCCAATTTTCCATGTCACTACCTATATTTTTAAAAGAATCCTAAAATCCTCCAGCTTTTAATCTTCTTAAGGCTGGCACTTCCTGTCCTGTAGAGAAAACTTTTCAGTAGTCTCCTTATTAACATCACATTACAATTTAAGGTAATACTAACGTGACAGCTCACTCTCAACCCCTCTTTACAGAGCATGCCTAGAAAAGTCTGCCACAGAAGTCATTGAATCAACTCCTGTTCACAAGCTTCTATGGTCCTTGTAACTGCAGTAAAGCATATCTCTAAATATTTTTAAAAGCAGCTCAACCAAAATGGTTGCCACCATAATCATAAACCTAAAACAGAATAATAAAAAAATCTACAAAAGTTACAAAAGCAGATAAGAATATATATCATAATTAGGTTTTAATTAGTAAAAAAGACTATTGGAGGAACATTCCCTTTAAGCAATCGTTAGCTATGAGGACCATTGATAACTAAACCTGTACAGTATACAGATTTTGAGTTTTAGATCTTAAGGCACATCTATATATGTAATCTTGAGCTGGACACTATTCATTTGCATGCATAAGCAGTGTTTTGACCATGCTGTTTCACAGAGTCTACTCTTTACAGCCAGCTTCAAACTCACTTCCTGGTCAGGCTACAGGCAGGTCTACAGCGGTGATTGTCATATCAACTGTGCTATTCTATTGAGCCTGTTAGAGGGACATTGCTAACAGAATGTTTTAAACAGTAAGGTAGAAGATTCCAGAGCTCTGAAGGGCTGAAGTTTATCAGTGAAAAAACTTTGAGATTCTCGGTTCACATATTTTGATCAAAAGATGTTTAAGCTGCCCACGACTTTCAACGTGATCTAAAATCGGGCAGTCCTATACTATATTTTACCTCTCAATATAGCCAATTCCCCGGCCTCTCACTGGGGTCAATAGACCTCCATCATACTGAGAGAAAAAAAAAAAAACACACCAGACCTGGCAAGCTGCACTTCTTTATGACAGCCTGTGAGAGGGGCGGTGCAGAAAACCCAAGTGAGGCCACCACTTCCTCCCCATAAAGGTAAAATCAATATACACCAAATTAACGTATGGTTCTGCACAAAAACATTTCTGAAAAAACATATGCAAACCTGGGTGCCACTGGCTAGGGCTGTTGGCACACATATATATATATAACATGTTACACACGCACACCACTTTCCAGCCAGCACACTACTGCAACAAAAAAAAAAAACAAAGGCAATACATTAACGTGGAAATCCCTAATGAGAAGCATTTACGCTATCTATCATACATGAAAAAAACTCTGAGAAAACTTTGAGATCACGTGAAAGTCGTGCAGATAACATCTTTTTGATCAAAATATGTGAACCGAGAATCTCAAAGTTTTTTCATGTATGATAGATAGCGTAAATGCTTCTTTAGGGATTTCCATGTAAAGTTTATCAGTAACACAGATAAACAAGGTCCTATTTTACTGATAACACACAGCAAGAAGTGACGTCGTCATGGTTGGATAGGGCTGCAGGAGCAATAAGAGCAGAGAGGTATGATCTTGTGTACATGTAAGGGGTTATACTTCTGTTGGGTTGTTAACATTAGTGGGTTGCCATGGGAAACCAGGGAGTAGGATGGCCTGGTTATAGCAAGGGAACAGTTAATAGTTCAGGCAGGTAGTTTGGGCCTGTGTATGTAGTGTGCTGAGAGTCAGGAGGAGCTGGGCAGCCAATCAGCAAGCTCGAGGGGCGGAGCTGGACTGAGGAGAAGGAGGCCAGTTTGTGCAGAGGGAGAAGCTGTCAGTTGAGAGTCAGTCAGAGGAGAGGACACAGTGACAGGAGAGAGAAGTGCGCCCCTCAGAGTTGCAGTAATCAGAGAGGTGGAAGATATTTTTGGCTGTCGTTCTGAGAGAGTAGAAAGCCGTGGAGCAGCGAGAAGTTCAGCAGGAGGCCTAAGCCATAGTGGAGAAGCCACTAAGAATGGTCAAGTAGAGCAATGTGGTGGGCAAGTGGAGAACCCCGTGGTATCTGCATTGCTGTGGATGCTGAAGCTGCTGGGTGCCAAGACATGAGCGCACTGTAAGTACTGCAACAGCCGCTAAGGACGAGAGTAAAAACCACATCAATCCCAGGACAGTTGTTGTATCAATTGATTATGGCTGGTGCAACACACGTCTCAAACATTGCGCCTTTTCCCGCAATTCAAATGAACCCTTAAGGGTGGTTGCAATGGGCGAATGCATTTGGTTCGCCACCATTAGACCACCATGTTTGTTACATACACAAGCAGGTTAAAAGAGCTCCTTTATCATTGAAACTAAACTAAATCAGAACAGCACTGTATTTAGTAGTAATCTTTGTTTACATGTTTAAAGTTGAGGTGACCAGAAATTTTGGGAGTGGAGAAGGGACGCACACCGCACCCAAAATTACATAGACCGTAGCTTCTTTATACCAAGCCACACCCCTTCACAAAAGGTCACTCCCACTACACCCAAATGTGTAACAGCTCTGGAAGAAAGCTAATTGAGAGGTTTGGCATCACCAAGCATTCCTGGATGTTGGATACCTTTTTCAGTATCCAGGAGAGTTGGATGATGCTGCCAAACTGTACCTGAACCTAAGCCATTACACTACAACCAACATTTTCCAAAACATTACCCAATAGGTGGTACCAAAGTGTACACAGCCTGCGGGCTGTATTTTACTTCCATCAGTGCCCATATTGGTAGATACCAGGTATAAAGGCCTTAGACGTAAATTCCTCCAACAGTGACCATATTGTGGGGTTACCATGACACGGCCTGCAGACAATAACGATTACATGCAGTTACTTTTAAAATCACCAGGTTTGTATTTTTGATTGGATCTTTTTCATTTTCCCCTTATTCTTACAAATTCAGCCCAGACCTCATGACATCTTTTTTGGCCATGACCATTGCTGCAAATTTACCACCAAATATTTTAGTCTTCATTTTTCCAAAACCATATACCTACCTACCTCTAAGGGCTTATCCCCATAATGGGGTCTATATGAAACATTTTGGGGAACCGCTTTCCATGACGGGAAAAAGCAGATCCCCTGCTTTTTGGAGAGGGGGGAGTCCCCCATCGTTCCTTTACAGGCCCCAATAAGGTAGGTTGGTATATATGTCCCCCCATTAGGTTTGGGTACAAAATCCCCCATCTGAGGAGGAATATGACCCCATAGTCTGTAGCAGGTTACTTTCCCCCATACCTTAGGCAATTAGCCCCCCCAAGCTGGGGCAGGTTATCCCCCCTGTCTGTCGCAGTTTAGGTCCCCCTTTTGTTGTCTTAGGGAGTATAGGGCCCCCCCATGTTGTAGGCAAGTATAGGTCCCCCCCTTTTATCTGGAGGGGTCCCGGCCCCCGGTTAAAAATAAAAAAAAACTAATAGTTTCTCATTTTCCTTCCCCGCTGCACCTTCTTCCCGAAGGCGGCGTGATGTCATCATGCCGTGCAGACAGTGTGATGACCTTCTCACGCCGCCTGTGCTAGATAATCTGAAGGCCCGCAAAGCAGAGACATTGCCAGGGCCGCAGGACACGGCGGCCAAAATTGTGACTGCCAAAAACAGGACGCCTGGTCTCCTTATTTAAAACAATCTTTTGATTATAAAACCCCTTTAAGTGAGGTTAGGAGGGTATCTCCTGTGGCAGGTTACACGATACTGAGTATCCTAAGTGACAGAGAAAATATGCTCAGCATATTGAATAGTGTACCACAGTTTTTTCATGTTAATTTTAAAAAGAATATTTTTTTTAGGTGTCATTCCAAGGTCAGGATGGGCAGTGGATCCTTTTGGACACAGTTCTACAATGCCATACCTTTTAAAACGCTCTAATCTAACCAGCATGCTGATCCAGCGAGTGCATTATTCTATTAAAAAACATTTTGCAGCCACTCGAAGCTTAGAGTTTATGTGGAGACAGACATGGGGTAAGGAATAACCAATCATTTCCTTGGCAGTCATCCTAACCATGTGGGTCTGGAGAATTGTGGTGTACTCAGCAGATGTGCTGCCAGGCTGTCTGACTGTAGAAGTGCGCAATAGCAGCTACCTTTTGGAAAACAAAAAGATTGATTTATTGCTTAATGTTTTGTGAAGTACTGATAAATAATTCTGCTAAAACGGGATTCTCACTTGCCTGCTTTGTCGACTGCATGAGATCATACAAAATACTGATGGAATTCCCACTCAATAAAATCGTAATATTAAAGGGGCATATCCAACTCAGACATGTTTGGTGTATTCACAGGATACGACCTCTGGTACTCACATCCATGTGGAGGATCGGATGTCGCCTAGTAAGGTGGCCGGTGGCTGCTGCATTCAGTTGTAGAATGGATGGAGAAGTGGCAGCACATGTGCATTGTTCTCTTTGTTCGTTACCATTGCAGCTCGCTTGCTCACCTTTGCTGCATAGTTAGTGTGAACAACCACTTATAGAGAAGTCTGGATGTATGATAAAACATTATAAAATGGAGCGTATGTGTAATATAATTTTATTACTTTTTTATTTTTTTCACTCATTTTTTGGGGTTTTTTGCATTGATGAATGCAATAAAAAATTTCCCTTTTCACCTGTTCCAACAACAAGCGGTGGGATTATTATTTTTCATTTTTTTTTAGAGGCCCTTGTTCCAGGGGGCTGTACATTTGATTTTTTTCACTCATTTTTTGGTTAGTTTGTCATTGATGCAATGCATATAAAAAATTCCTGTTGCTACCTGGACCAACAGACAAGCAGGTGCTGATTATTTTTCAGTATTTTTGTTTTTTATTTATTTTGGGCGCCCTTGATTCCAGGGCGTGTCATTTGAGGGTGGGGTTACATAAATACACATTGGTCAATCAATTACCCTGTGACAAGAAGTGAATAACAACTTGCCTAACAACTGGTACAGAGGGAGAGAAGGCCCTGCCCGTCAGGGCTTACAATCTACAGGGTGATGATGATTCTTGTTATTTTACAGACTCTTTCTCCGTTTAGTACACATGGGTATAGAATTCTAAATGGGCTTTACAGTGTTTCTTCACTTAAATAATAAAAATAGGATACAGCTGTATAATAAAACAAAAGTCATATACTAAGCACTTACCACGGTTCCAGGCCTGGAGCTGCTGGCAATGTCCATTGGTTTCTTTTTATGTCCTGTTCTGCATTGACCTCTGCAGGCAATCAGTGGATTCAGTGGTCACAGGCCACTCCTTTGAGATCACCATTTAGGAAATCAATGGCTTGTAAGTAGTGATGATGAAAGGAGGGAAGTGACCTCTGAAGCCACTGATTGACTGCAGCTTTCCTGCAGCGGCCTTAGGAAATAATCGGAAACCAGAGGACACTAATGTTAGAATGGCAGTGAGTACAAAGTTGAGTATATATTTTTTTCTGTTTTATAATACATCTGTAGTCTATTTAACTTTTTTCAAATTCTTAGGGTCCTGTCACCTTGAAAATGGTTTTCCATCTACCAGCATTATGTTATAGCACAGGAGGGAGTGAACAATATATAAATAGTTTTATGGGGAAAAATTCAGTCGAAATTGGAACTTGATGATTGAAATCCCCACTTATTCTGGTCCAGCGGGAGGTCTTACTAGATTGATAGCCTTTCCTTTATATGCACATACAGGAGATACAGCTCTGGAAAGCTGAGTAGGGCCTACCACTGAACACCTAAAGAGCAGAGTGTTTGGCGATGACCGACACATGTAAAAGAATTGTAAGTGGGCATATGATATACTGTAATTTTTTTCTTTACATTACATTATATAATGTTCTGCTCAGCTCCTCATGCTCAGTAACATGATTCTGACAGACCAGATTGCATGTTCAATGTGACAGGTCCTTTGAGTTAGACCTCCCCATTTATGGGTGCATTAAACGTGGCAAATTAGGTTAGATCTGAGCATTTCTGTTGTCTTATCAATCTGACTGGGGTTTTCAGAAATTCATGGATCATGTCTACAGAAGAAGACACCACAATTTCCAGGTATCAACCTGATCTGTAGTAGGATTTTAGAATCAGATCTGCCTGTCCTAGTGAACATACAGTATCCTAAGTGTGATCAACTCATTTGCACTGTCACTCTGCAGTACAGATATTTCAAGTAAGGGTGTATTAAATGTACTGATTTTTTGACCATGTATTTTTTACAGCTGAAACACATATTAAAAGGGTGTCCCCATTTGCACTTTTCCACACTGCAGGTAAGCTTGCTATGAACAGACCTCCTCAGAGAACGGGGAGGTTTCACTTGTGCTCATCCTCCACATTTGTTTCAATGGGAGTTTCAAATATAGCCGAGCACACTTGCTATAGCACCGCCCTCTCGATTCTCTCAAGCGGTCGGCTCATAGTTTAGCTATGTTCTGATCTGCAGCATGGAAAATTGCTAATGGAAACACCCATTTAATGAGTTACAGTATATTCATTTTAGATTAAACCAGCTGCAGGGGTATTACAGTTGCAGTGATCATTTCAGACCTGCAGCTTGTTCAGAGAAGGGCACTCAAAATGAAATAGAGGTAAATAAGAATAATAGGATCTATGAAGTCTGTGAAGAGGGTGTAGTCTATGAAAACCCCACCCCCAAAAATGTATGGTACCACTGTTTTGGGCAAAGGCAAAGGGTTTTCCTGGGAGTTATACGGTTGTTCCCAAGTGGACAGAGGGCAGTCCAAGGCAGCCAAAGGGGTGGCCCAGGTGATCCAGCCCCCACCTCCTAGAGTGTTGTGCAGGTCTGCATTAAGGGGTTTGTCCAACAAATAAAAATTATTCTTCAATGGGGATAGGGTGGATAGGGTGGATAAAAAAATAAAAGTTATACTTACCTAACTGTCCCTCGCCGCTGCAGCTCTGGAGCTCCCAGTGATCTACTCTTCTTCACTTCCGGATTCTCAATCTCACATAGAGAAGGGACTCTTGCTGCATTGTCAATGAATGGAATGTGAGCCACTCCTACAGTATCTCACAAAAGTTAATACACCCCTCACAAATATAAACATTGTTTTATATCTTTTCATGGAACAACACTATATATGACACTTTGATACAATGTCAAGTAGTCAATGTAAAGTCTGTATAACAGTGTAAATTTAGTTTGCTCTCTAAATAACTCAACACACAGTCATCAATGTTTAAAAAAACCCTGTCATCACTGTGAGTAGACCATTAGTGGAAATTGGACCACATTGTGCCCAATTTGCCATTTTCCCTGTACAGTTTCATTTGACTTGTTAGTATTACAAGGTCTCAGGTGTAAATGGGGAGCAGGTGTGTTAAACTTGGTGTTAGCACTCTCACACTCTCTCATACTGGTCACTGGAAGTTCACCATAACACCATATGACAAAGAATTATCTAAGGATTTAAAGAAAGAATTGTTGCTCTACATAAAGATGGCCTAGACGATAGGAAGATTGCCAACACCCTGAAACAGAGTTTCAGCACGATGGCCAAGACCACACAGCAGTTTAACAAGACAAGGTCCACTCAGAACAGGCCTTGTTGTGGTCGACCAAAGAAGTTGAGTGCACATGCTCAGCGTCATATTCAGAGATAAGTGCTGCTAGCATTGCTGCCAAGGTTACATGGTTGAGGGGTCAGCCTTTCAGTGCTCAGATCATACGCTGTACACTGCATCAAATGGGTCTGAATGGCTGTCATCCCAGAAGTAAGCCTTTTCTAAAGATGATGCACAAGAAAGCCCACAGTTTGCTGAAGGCAAGCAAACTAAGGATTTGGATTACTAGAGTCATGTCTGTGAATCTGGATGAGACCAAGATTAAACATTACTTGGCTCAGAGGGGGTACATTGGTGTGGGCGCTACAGCGTGAGGAGTACAAAAGACAGGTGTGTCTTGCCTACATGTCATATTGTTGGTGGGAGTGTCATATTTTGGGGCTGCATGAGTGCTGCCAGCTTTGAGTAGATACAGTTCATTGAGGGAACCATAAATGCTATTTTTACTGTGACATAATAAACCAGAGCATGATCTTCTCCTTTCTGGGCTGCAGGGCAGTATTCCAACATAACTACCCTAAATCAACTCCAAGACGACCACTGCCTTGCTAAAGGAAAATAGGGGTAAAGGTGCTGGATGGCCCGCATGGTCTCCAGGACATAAAACCTATTGAGCATCCTGTGGGGCATCCTTCAAAATTCTCCCCTCAGTCATTACAGATAATGAAGGAGTGCAAGGTCCTAACCAACCACCAGCTCCGTGATGTCGTGCTGAAGAGAGCTGGAAGAGGATTTTCCAGTGGCTGCAACCTGTGAAGCTATAGTGAATTCCATGTCCAATAGAGTTAAGACAGTGCTGGAAAATAATGGTGGCCACACAAAATATTAACATTTTAGGCAAAATTTGTCCATTTTTATTTAGGGGTGTACTCACTCTTGTTGCCAGGGGTTTAGACATAGATTGTGTTGAGTTATTTTGTGGGACAAAAAAATTAAGTTATACGTTGCTGTACAATGAGTAACTTTTACATTGTATCTGAGTGTGCTCTTATTTCATGTTGTTCCTCTTGAAAGCTATTAATAACAATATTTACAAAAAGGGGTGTACTCACTTTTGCGAGATACTTTATGTGTTGGGATGAGAACCTGGACGTGGAGAGAAGAGGAACACCAGGGAGCTCTGAAGCAGAAGCTGAGGTGACCTGGAGGTAAGATACTTTACATATTCATGGTTTCCAGACAGCAAAAGGATATATGTAAATAAATACAATTTAATTATAATGTTATATTTTTAACAGCGAACTATATAGCTAATGTAAGCTAGTAATAGTTGAACCTTACTAACTTCAACTTGTGACAAAATATTCCCTGTAATGTGGTTGTATCCCTTGTCGTGTGTATGATGCCCATGCCGCCCCTGGCTGCCCCATCAGTTCCATCACTTTTGCTCTCAGTAAATGTGAAAAATGATACCTATAATATACCTTAATCCAAAGTAGTTTATTAAGATAAATTTAACATTAAATTTCTTGTGCTTCAATTCTCAGATCCAGATTCTGACACTGATATGTTTTGCCACATGATGCCCTTTTACAGCTATGATGTGCCTCACACATGTGGCCCCGATCCCAAAATATGTTGCCAGTTTGATTTCAGGCGCTTGCCAGGAGGAAGAATTAATTGCCCTTGGAAGACACCACCAAGAGCCATCACCGAGTCCAATGTGGCTGAACGGTTAGTCATAAATCACTAGGGAAGATGTGTTCAAGAAGCAGGATACATTGCTGATGACTATGGCAGCCAATTTTCGTTCTTGCCATTGATCGCTAGAGCAAAATCGAGATTTCAAACTAAATTTTCCATTTAATTGGTTGCTTATCCTGCTGGAAATAGTTATTGGAAGAATGTACCTTGTGCCCATTTTCTTTAGCCTTTCAAGAATTTTCCTAGTGTTTTCCAAAAACCTCCTCCAGCCTGTCCTGAAATGAAAAAAACCTATACAGTACTCACTTCTCCCACTGCCGCTGTTCCAGCACTGCTAGAGCTCCAGTGTCTCCTGCTGGTCACTCATCAGTGATGGTCTGTTCATTGCAAACGTGACTGTGAGCCAATCACTGGCCTCAGCGTCCATATTTTTAATGTATAGAACTGACACTAACTGGATGATTTTTCATTTTGCACACAATTTTCTGTTAGGATCTGTTCTTACTGGTTTAAAAGTTTACGGGTTTTTACAGGTTTTGTGATAGAAACAACAGATCCATTGTGCTCTATTTTGTAATGGATCTTGATAGATCCTAATATCTAACAATGAATCAGTCAGGTTATATGCTCTTTTCTGTTGGGAAGAATGTTGCAGTAGAATATACTATTCTGCACATCAGGAACAACAGTAACACAATTTAACAGAATTGTGTCAGTGTAATCAAAGCCTTAAAGAGAACGTTTCATGCTGCCCCATATGAGAGCAGGATGTCATAGAGCGAGAGGAGCTGAGTTGTGATATGTAGGGTTATATAATAGAGGGAGAGAAGCTGAGCTCTGTGATATATAGGGTTATATGATAGAGGAGAGAAGCTGAGCTCTATGATATACAGGGTTATATGATAGAGGAAGGGAAGCTGAGCTCTGTGATATGCAGGTTTATATGATAGAGGGAGATAATCTGAGCTTTGTTACATACAGGGTTAAAGAGAAGCTGAGCTCTGTGATATATAGGGTTATAGGATAGAAGAGAGGAGCTGAGCTCTATGATATATAGGGTTATATGATAGAGGGATAGAAGCTGAGCTCTGTGATATATAGGGTTATTTGATAGAAGAGAGGAGCTGAGCTCTATGATATATAGGGTTATATGATCGATGAGAGAAGCTGAGCTCTGTGATATATAGGGTTATATGATAGATGCAGAGAATCTGAGCTCTGTGATATATAGGGTTATATAATAGAGGAGAGAAGCTGAGCTCTGTGATATATAGGGTTATATGAGAGAGGGAGAGAAGCTGAGCTCT
Source organism: Phyllomedusa bahiana (assembly GCA_025379985.1). Classification (NCBI taxonomy): domain Eukaryota; kingdom Metazoa; phylum Chordata; class Amphibia; order Anura; family Hylidae; genus Phyllomedusa; species Phyllomedusa bahiana. The sequence continues at coordinate 117,721 of JAODAL010006000.1, read as the reverse complement.
GTGATATATAGGGTTATATGATAGAGGAGAGGAGCTGAGCTTTGTGATATGTAGGGTTATGATAGAGGAGAGGGGCTGAGCTCTGTGATATACAGGGTTATATGATAGAGGGAGAAAAGCTGAGCTCTGTGATATGTAGGGTTATATGATAGAGGAGAGAAGCTGAGCTCTGTGATATATAGGGTTATATGATAGAGGGAGAGAAGATGAGCTCTGTGATATATAGGGTTATATGATAGAGGAGAGGAGCTGATCTTTGTGATATGTAGTTTTATGATAGAGGAGAGGGGCTGAGCTCTGTGATATTTAGGGTTATGATAGAGGGAGAAAAGCTGAGCTCTGTGATATGTAGGGTTATATGATATAGGAGAGAAGCTGAGCTCTGTGATATGTAGGGTTACATGATAGAGGAGAGGAGCTGAGTTTTGTGATATGTAGGGTTATATGATAGAGGAGAGGAGCTGAGCTTTGTGATATATAGCATTATATGATAGAGGAGAGTAGCTGAGCTCTGTGATATATAGGGTTATATGATAGAGGAGAGGAGATGAGCTATGTGACATGAATTTATAGGATTTGATGTTGAATTTTGATGTTGAATAAGTAAAAGGTGGATTAAATTTTAAAAGTGAAAATGAAAGTACTGTTACCCCCTAACATACACTGATTGACAGATTGTTCTGTACACACTTTGATACAGGTAAAGCTGTCAATCACTGAATGTGGGTGGAGTAAGCAGGACTCTCACTGTCTCTTAAGGAGTCTGGTCAGCATTTATTCTGCATATTTATCAGAAATCCTGCTCCAAATCATACGAACCTAAATATCACAGAGCTCGGCTTCTCTCCCTCTCTCATATCCTGCTCTCAAATAGGACCGCATAAATCACCTGATAGGTTCACTTTAATTATAAAGACTATTTGCAAATCACTTAAATTATTGTATTATTTGGCTCCGTTGGTCTAATTTCTTCACAATCCTATTGTTGTAAAAAAGTGCTACCGCTAGGTAGTAAAATAAAAAAAATCCGTACACATTTCTGTACTCTGTGCTAATCCAGCGATGACACTGCCGGCGGTGTCTTCCTGTCTCCAGTTTACATCCAGCTCTGCGATCTCCAATTAGAGGCTTTTGCAGTCATGTGCTGTTTCCTTGACATCAGCACTCAGGAAGTGAACGGCTCTTCACTTTTCATGCACAAACTACAGAACATAATAACAGTTTAGTTGGACTATTCTATCCTATCTGCCTTTGCTGTCTGGGATTGAAACGACCATTTTGTAAAAAAAAACATGGGACATATACATTTTTCTGCCATGTTTCACTCGGAAAACGACAGTGTTTGTAGTATTACTGAATGGGATGGCCAAATCTGAAAACCATTAAAAAAAAGGTGCAAAGAAATTTGCAGAAACGAAAACGGTGTAAAATACTGTTCAAATATTGGTCAAATTGTAATTCAGAATCAGACCAGTATTTGTACCTTGTCATGTGGACACAGCCTCATTATATTTATTGTATTTTATTATTATTTCATTTTTCCTTAGAGCATATTTTTTTAAAAGGTATGTCCACTTGAAAAAAATGATATTTTATTGGGGCCAGAGTGGTCCACAAAAGAGAAAAAAATGAATACTTACCGGGCTAACCCCCCTAATGTCGCTCCCAACATCAGCAGTGTAAAGCTTGGTATGTATTCATATTTTTTCTGTTATAGACCAACCTGGCCTAATAGGAACATAAGTTTTTTATTTTTTTTACTGGACAACCCTTAGATAACATTTATAAGAAAGTTAATTATTAATATTATTTATTTATTTGGAGATGGCTATCTCACTTGGGATCCGAAGTTAAAACTTAACATGCCTGATTCTTATGTCCCTCAAAGTCATAAGGGGAGAGAAGACTCACTTCCATAGATATAAGCAGGGCCATTTTGTGGTCAAAAATCACTCATGGTGGGGATAAAAAATGTCTCCCTCCCAAAAAAAAAAAGCATCCGCAACAAAGTATTATTTGTACCTATTATTATTATACCTATTATTGGTAACACACACGGCCAATATATGATATACCTATTACATGTAACCCCTCCCTCAAGAAAACTTAATTAGGGTTACATACATGTGACACCTCTGAGTAGTACCTTTACATGTCGCATACATACATATAAAGGTACCACTCGCAGCCATTACCTCTATGTAGCCTTATGTAAGGGGAGCTATGATTGGTACCCCAAAGACCCCCCCCTTACATAAGGTTATATAAAGGGATTATATTATGTGGCCTGAAGTCCGGTCCCCTGCACTTCTAAAAATATCTGACACAAGCAGGTCCCCTTTCCCCTAACCAGCCAAGGTAAAACCAACAGCTGCAGGCTGATACTATTAGGATGAGAAGGTACATGGATATGGTTCCTTCCCACCATAAATATAGCAGTCCTCAGCCACCCCAGAAGCGAACCATCACATTAGATAGTCCACCTTCTGACAGTAACCTGGCTCTTCCCAGTACCCCTGGTGCGTTGGGTACTGGGTTAATAGTTACAGGAGGTTAGTGTCAGCCTGAAGTAACCAGAAACACCGCAGGCTGACACCAAACCCCAGCGATGGTGATGGAAAGGTGTCTTTCAAATACGTTTTACTAATACTGGTGAGAAAACATATAAAACTGTTTATGTTATCTTATTGGACTCCACTAAAGGGACCCTGAATTTTTACAAAAAGAAAAATATTAACCTTTAAAATCCCGTTCTGTACCATAATGCAGTGCAGTGAAAGCAAAGCCTATAGCAGTCTCAAGTGGCAGATGTTTTGATGCCCCATACACACAAATACACACACATACAGACCCACACATACAGGCACACTCAAACACACATTCACACAGACACATACATACTCTCAGACACATATGTACAGATACAGATGTACAGACACACATACATACACACACAGACACATACAATCCATACACACACAACCACACATATATACACAAACACATATGTACACACATGCATACAAACAGATACATACAGTACGTGTACACACACACATACAGACCCACACATACAGGCACACTCAAACAAACATTCACACAAACGCATACATACTCTCAGACACATATGTAGACATACATACGCACATAAAGATGTACAGACACACATACATACAAACATATACACACACAGACACATACAGTACATACACATACATACATACACAAACACATATGTACACACATGCATACAAACACATACATACATGTAGACACACATATAAACACATACATATACACACAAAGACACACATACATAAATATCCACAAATACATATATATATATATAATATATATATATATATATACACACGCACAGACACATATGTTACGTACACATATAGACACATATACATACATATCCATGCAAAGACATACACATACATACATACATATCCACACATACATATATACACGCACAGACACACATGCATTACATACGCACACATACACACACTATTTACTGCATATAAAATAATAGGAATTACAGGCCTTGGACTGCTTTGTCTCTGGCTGAGAAACAGCTTGCTGCAGCAGAAACCTTCCCTTGTGCTCCATCTGCTATAAGAGACTAGTCAGGATAAGCTCTTCCATGTCAGGTAAACCTTTTTAAACCCTGTCCACTTCCACTTAACCTTCTTTTCTTTGACCAAAAATAGAAAGAAGTCCAAATAGATGAACATTTTTTTTTATCTAACAACTTTTAGCAAGATTTTTTTTTTTCTTTTTACGTTGCAGGAAACATTACAAAATAAGATTGTGTGCTCATATTCCCCTTTGTATTTTATCTCCTCTACATTTCATGTTCTTATAAACATCATAAAGAATATTAAATAATGAAGGTGAACAATGGCCTGTAAGTGGCAGCTATGTCGCTCAGACTCCAAGGTTCTTTAATGAAAGCAATCAAGGTTTGTTCACACGAGCAACACTGCCATTGTTTTCGCCGCTCTGGTTCTAGTACATGATCCTCGTTGTGATTGTTACATTTTTATTGCCTCTTAATCTATAAATCCTTTTATCTTTATAGAGCAAACCTTCTTCTGGATCAGTATAGGAAGAAATCTAAACTGTACCGCAGTAAGGTGGTCCTTGTGCCCCTAGGTGATGACTTCCGATATGATAAAATGCAAGAGTGGGATGCCCAGTTTTTAAACTACCAGAAGCTCTTTGACTATATGAATTCCCATCCAGAACTCCATGTTAAAGTAAGAGGACATATGTTTATAATAATATGTACCCATGACAGATGCCAAACATTGTTGGCATCATTGAAGTAAATGGAATAGAAAAGGGTTGAGTGAAACTTTCTAGTCTTCCGGATCCTGTTTCCTCTTCACCCCATGTAACTGTGGCACAAAGGGTGCAAGTGAGGAGGTTAATCACTCAGTAAATGTGCTTGGGGCTAAAATTATTACTTAGAAGATAGTTTCTTGGCACTGTGGGCGAATAATAGTGGGATGCCAGTGGAAAGATATTGAAATCCAATGCAACAATCCTATAAATCAGTGGTACTTTGTACTGTTCCAATTTATTCCAAAATAATTTATTTTCCAAAATTCTCTAAGTCACTCTAGTTTCCAAATCTCTTTCACAATAAATATACAAACATGCATAGGGGACGCTTGTAATTGAAGACATTTTGGTCCTCTTGCACCGTTAGCATTAGTGTCATACGCAGGGCTGTGGAGTCGGAGTCATGGAGTCGGAGTCGGTGCCTATTTTGCAGGAGTCGGAGTCGTCATAAAAGGGACCAACTCCGACCCCCAAAATATATGATAAGTTGGTCCAGTTAGTTTGATGCAGTGCAAAGAGCAAGAGGACTTGGGTCCAGCCAGTGCTACTGATCCCATATCATCAGCCTCTTCACAGGAGGAGTGTAATTGATGACATGGAGTAGGCAAAGCACTTCCCAAGGGAATAAGATTCTGCTCCCAGGGCAAACAGATTTCAACAAAATCTTTCAGTAGAAGAGTCCAACCATTCATCAACACTGACTGTGGCTGAGGCAATTCCTTTATACCCTGACATTGTTAGAGATGTTGCCCCTGTGGTCACTGCTTTGTCCCCAACCCAAGTTAGTGTAGAGAGGCTGTTCTCTAGTCTGGAAATAATGAGATCAGATTTGAGGTCATCTATGCGGGATCTGATGGAGGCAATACTATTTCTCAGAACAAATTCAGAGACTCCACAAATGTTCCTGCAATGTTTTGCATATTTACAATTTTTTTGTTCTAAAGTCATATCCAATAAATATATTTTACACTGACAAGCAAAATGATAACAATGTTTTGAACTTGTGACTTTCAGGCTCCATATCTCTCCATCCACTACAGCTTTGTACATGAGGCTACTGTAATTTTATATATAGTCATCTTTACCTATCTTATGCATAAATTTGACTTGCAAGTATTTAGCATCTGCTCAGTTCTGCAGATTCTTTCCTGTAACTGCATTGTTACTGTTTTGCTCCTAAAAATCAAAATGTAAATTTTTATTATTTTGTATTTGGGAAATCCACCTTTTGGTTTTTAATACTGTCTGAATCTTTCTGGGCTCTGAATCAGATTCAAGCATGTCTTGACCAAAATCTGATCCCAGGTCTCTTCTACACATTCCCAATGTTGGTGCAGACAGGACTTGGATACAAATACAGCTTTTTCTTCAACTCTATCCACAAGTGTTCAAAAGAGCAAAACATTGTTACCCTTTTGCTCTTCAGTGTCTGTTCTACCTAAATAGCTTGATTATTGTATCATAAGGTGATAAACAGCCTGATGTTACCACCTTACTACAGTAAAGTTATCACTTAAACATGCGCCGTGTATGAGGGAGTCAGGAATCGGAGTCAGGAGTCGGGAGTCGGAGGTTTGGGAAATTGAGGAGTCGGAGTCGGGGCTTTAGCTTGCCAACTCCACAGCCCTGGTCGTAAGTGAAGTCAAGTGAGGATGCAAGTTAACTAGTGTTGATCAAACCGTTCTAGAAAAGTTAATTTTTAGAACTTGAACCGAACATTTTACTGTTCCAGTAAAGTTCTAGTTCGACATGCCATTTTCATTTTAGTTTTCAGTGGCTTTCTGCACTTCTGGGGGCCATCCAATCACCTTTCTGCACTTTTTGCGGCCATCCAATCACCTTTCTGCACTTTTTGCGGCCATCCAATCACCTTTCTGCCTTTCTCCTTTTGGCGGCCATCCAATCAGTGCAGAGCAAAGAGAAGTGTCAAAAACGTCATCGCTGCAGTGTAGGGCTGTCAATGGCTGCTAAAATCACATGACCATGTTATATATTTTTCACTGTATTGCCTTGTGAACGCCATTTTAGCTCACCCTCTGTACTGTATAGACTGCTCTTAGATAGCATAGACAACAATAGTTAGGGAGTTTGGTATTGCTGGCTGCATGTTTCCCACACCCAGGAGCTGTTATTTGCCGACATTTGCTGGTTCACATAACACCTAACTCTCATGTACATGGATATATATTATACAGAGTGCTTGGATTGCTAAATCATACTCCGTGCCCAAAAGTTCAGTTTTTTTGCAGTTTTGGGGGTTTAGTAATTTTATAACACACCGTCTCCAAATCTCCTATGTGTCAAAGGGGCTCTTGGGCCCCCTCAGGATGCAGGGCCCCGTAGCCGCTGCTACTGCTGCACCTCCTATAGCTATGCCCCTGCTTGCAAGCTGTCCTCATCTTCAGTTAGCCATTGAAAGGAATGAAGTATTTTAGACTCTCAATATTTTTCTGTCATTCTTAGAGACAAATTTTCTGCACTGTTATTCCACGTATCCAGGTTACTGTTATGGATGGTAATTCCAGCTTCTCCCATAGACTTTAATGGGGTTCGAAGTTCAAATAGAACTTCAAACCAAACTCAGAAAAGTTTGTGGTTCTAATCGAACTTTTTACTGTTCGCTCAACACTAGTGCTAACGCCAGCCATAGCCAAGGCATGAGATGAGCATGAGCAGTGGCACAAATGTTGCCTATCCATCTTTGTATATTTATTCTGGAGAAGGTTTGGAAACTAGACTGAATTCAAGCATTTTACAATACATTGGAACAGTAGAGAATGCTGTTGATTATTTAATCAGGACTGGAAAATATTACTGTACTTAGACTTTAAGTTATATAACCACTACATGTAGCTTTATTTTTCAGCCTATATGAATAAGGAATGTGTGTCATAATTTCATGACTAATAGTCATAATTTTTGTAACTAATAACTGGGACTCCCTCTACAGGCTCAGTTTGGAACTTTGTCAGATTATTTTGATACCTTATATAAGAAGATGGGCGTATTCCCAGGGATGAGACCTCCCGATTTTCCGGTGCTCACTGGAGACTTCTTCTCCTATGCTGACCGAGAGGATCACTATTGGACAGGATACTATACATCAAGACCTTTTTACAAAAGCATGGACAGGGTGCTGGAGTCACACATACGGTATGTTCACGATTAACTTAAGGGAACAGGCCACTTAAAAAAAAAAAAATATATTGCATTAAGACTTGGATGGTCCAAAAACGAAGAATACCTAATAGTTACCTAACTGCACCCCGCCGCAGTCATGCTGAAGCCTCTGGGATTTGATCTACGCAACTTCCGAGTTCTTGTCCTGACACGGAGCAGAAACTTGCACCCCATTCACTTACAATGGAGCACAAACCCCTCTAGTGCGTTGGGAAGAGAACCCAGAAGTCAAGAGGAGCAGTTTGTCTATGTCTCCAGAGCGACAGCAGTGGGGTACAGCTAAATTTTTTTCTTTTTTTGGACCACTTGCGATATATATATATATATATATATATAATGTATTATATATATAGATATTATATATTATAATATATAATAGTATAAGATATATATATAATATATACAATGGTGGTGATTTATCAATGATATCATGAAGTGCATAGCCATATGTACCACATTTCTAGAAAGAAAAGATGTGGGTGATACATCTACATGCTATATGTTGATCTACTGTTGCTGAGCAAAAATTTACAAACACAAGCATGAGGTTCATAGTACACATTTTGATCAAACTGTATAACTTCACTTGCCATTTCATGGCAACCTCTTTAAGGTGGGTTCCTACAATAACAGGTATAGTACTGCATGACCACAGCAGCAGCAACAGGATCCCTCCTGCCAGGCTTAGAGCCAGGGGACCATGTAGCCATGCTACAGGCACAACGTTACTTCAACAGTGGCTGCCACACAGTACCAGAACCAAAAAGGAAGTGCTAATGCACACCTTTACATGTATTCCAAGCAAAAGGACCAAGGGAAAATAAGTCTCCTGTTAATTAAAAACCCTTGGTAAAAGAACTCCTCCTATTTGGCCCAAGACAAAACAAAAAAAAAGAAGCGAGGACAGACATGAATAAACATAACAAGAAATATAGAAACAAATACACAGATCTCATATAAACATGTTATATACTGAACTACTGCTGTTAAGCTAACATTTACAAAAATGAACATGAAGTCCATGTTCTTTAACAGTTTTGTTATGTACATATTTCTATGTGATGGCAAATGTTATGTCAAAATAGGGCACATGGTAAATCAAGCACTTATTTTATTTCTACTTTACTCTCCTCACTAATGGATTTTATATACATATTTCACACCCAAATGGCATTCTTCATTAGTACATTTTGATGCCTTTTATGTCTCCTCTTAGCTAAACACATTAAATGCAGGAAATAATAAAAAGCGTGCACAGTATGTGCTTTAAATTTTGGCACAAGTTGCACTGGAATTATAGAACATTTTGCTTAGTAGATCTATTGCATTGTGATCTTCTTACAATGGTTGCAGATATTTTGACATTTTACAATATGAGATTATGTATACAACTGCCAAAGCAACCAATCCAGCCAACACTTTAATTTCCTAAACTGTGTGACAGTTGATTTTTTGTGAGAGACATTTGGGCAGATTTATCAATAGTGTCTAACTCTAAGAGTTTAAAGTTAGACTAGACAGTCTTACAATGTGCCACATTTATCATAGCGTTCATAAATGTTAGAACTGTTTAGTCTAACATTAAACCATTTTATCTAACTGCGCCCAAATTTTGGCACATGGCACCACACACTAAACCACGTACTTTTCGTGGTTATGTAGTTATAAAATTGATGAGTGTGTTGATCCAGAGGAAGACAAAACTCCCTATGTCTATATGACATTACATTACAAAATACACATGGTAAGGGTATCTGCCTAGGTATGCCTCAACAAGGTCTTATACTTGACAGCTCAGGAGACTTTTTTTCAGGCCCCAGACTTACAGTATAAAGTATAATGCTGTCAGCACCAGTCGTCAAAGTTACGGAGCATGGGGTAAGGTGACAAATAGAGCACCCACCTTCATTAGCAGGACCAGAAAAGGTCTTCTCTGATTCTGGGCACTATTGTTGGTGGGTAGCTGTCAATCACCACTGATCTCCAGCAACTGGTCACACGGGTGCACTAATGTGAAAATGCAAAACATCAAGGGGCCCTTTAAGACAAAGTAAACTGACATTTACATGGCCAAATTAAGGTCTTAAAAGTTAAATCAAGTTTGTAATGGATACCAAGGCAAATAAAGAATAGGTTTGTGTGCTGAGTTGGTGCTTGGAGGCTGGCTGCGGTGCCTAGACTGACCGGCACATCATTTAACCAAGCATCCAAAAAAGGGGAATTATAAAGGTAACCAGTCACTCTTTCTTATCCAACAGTAATTTAATGAGTGTATATTATTCTGTATGTATTTTCAGAGGGGCTGAAATCCTGTACAGTCTGGCCATAAATCATGCTAGAAGAGCTGGCCTGGAAAGCAAATATCCACTGTCTGATTACGCTTTATTAACCGATGCCAGACGCAACCTCGGTCTATTTCAACATCATGATGCCATCACTGGCACAGCAAAGGAAGCTGTGGTTATTGACTATGGTGTACGGTAAGGAGCCACTAAAATTGCTGAATCTTGTACAGACGTTCTAGATTCCGTTTTCATATATATTTAAACTACTTTTTATTTTTTTATTCCGGACAAACAAAGAATTAAAATAGTAACATAAAGAAAAACAGGAATCCTTGTCAATAGCAGTTGATCAAATCAGATGTTGTTTTGTAAAGGTCAGAAATTTAGAGCAGTGAATAAATTGCTTGCTGTAGGCAACTAGTATTGGCTTGGCCCACCAGAGTCCAAGAGAATCTTCCAGTGGGGACAGATTCTGTAATTGGAAAGCCCAAAAAGTTGTAATATGAAACTGACTTGTAGTCAATTACTTGTCACTGGGGCATATATCTCATAGGCTGAATCACAAATAGCCCATTATACCTTATTGATGATATGTCCTATATGTCAAGATAACAGAAATGACTTTTATGCAATTAAAGTAGAGCTGGACACTGTTTACATGAAGGTTAAGCTCTCACGAGCAGGGCCCTCACACCTTGGGCCACATGTATGAAACTGATTTGGTCTAAAACTCACTTTTTTCCCCATAGAAACCTATGGGGAAAAAAGTGAGTTTTAGACCAAATCAGTTTCATACATGTGGCCCCTGGTATCTCATCTGTGAGTAGCTTTTCATTGTGTAATGTATGTCTTTTTGTCTGTACCTACACCCTCCAAATTGTAAAGTGCTGCGGAATATGTTGGCGCTATACAAATAAAGATTATTATTATAAGCGTAGAACCTCAGAATCATTTGCTTTAGTCAGCTTAGGAAACAGCATTCAAGTACTATAGGCAACACTTTCAGTGCCACATCAACCCAACCAAACACAGACAGGAGCATGATCATCGTATTTCTATGTCCTTTTTTCCTGACTTAAAAAAAATTCAACATGATTCACCTATCAAGATATGCATATAACTGAAGACTATTAGAAATGACTCTAACATGATTATCACCAAGTGTGAAGGGTACAGATAATAGATAATTTTATTAAGGGATTATCTACTTTCAAACTACATGTATCCCCCCTCTAAATAAAATCCAAAAATGGTACTGGCACTTATCAAAGCTCGCTTTCATCACACTGTGTTTTCAAGTGTCTATCAGAGGTATACATCAGAAGTATTCAGCAACGTATACCTCTGATATATTCCAATGAATACCACTGCATTGGCAGATATTGGCTTTTATTCTCCCTTTGTAATAAACGTATACCCTGTAGTATATGTTTTTTACTAGATGCGTCTATACAGCAAAGAAAAAGTATACTAATGGCCTAACCAAGACTTAACATGACATTCTTTTGGCCTATGTCCAGTGAATGACAGCCTGTCGATAGCTTAGACACATTCACCAACAGCTTTCCTGGAGCCGAGAACAAGTGGACACTACAGAATACAGTGTGAGAGAAGTCTTATCTGTCAGAATTTGCAGTGTTGTGTTGTGTTTTTATGGATTCTCACATAGTATAGATACAAAGACTTCAGGACAAGTAATTGTGATCAGTTGTGGTGAGGGGCACCATCATTGGCACCCAAATATCAAAATTTGTGTACAGCAATGATGTGCTTTGCTCATAAGGCTATATTCACACGGCTGAATCACGCTGTAATTGCGGTACGGATTTCGCCCGTAATTACGGGGGCGAGGGGATCTGTTTGCTCGCCAGCCCCATAGGCTTTCATTATTCACGCCGCGTATCCCGCCGGGATAATATGCATGTCACTTTCTCCCCGCTCTCTGTATTTCGTGAGCCGGGAGAGGAGGCGTAATCCATAGTTCTCTATGAGAACTGTGGATTACCGTAATGACAGGGACGGATTTCAGCCGTATTTGTGCGCAGTACGGCGCGTAATACGAACTGAAATCTGTCCCCAAATCAGCCGTGTGAACATAGCCTAAGGGTATTTTCAGTCAAGTAAGAAATGCTGTGGATTTTCTGTGATGTATAATTCACAGTATTTTCCCAAGTAAATCCACATCAGCACCAATCCTGTAGATTTGTTGTAAATTTGCGACTAAAATTTTATAATGAAATAAACTCACATAAAAATAAAAAATCTAATTATTTAAAACCTGCATTTGCAGATTTTGCTGTTGTTTTAATTGCAAAATCCGCAACAGTTGCTGATTTATTGCAAATTTTCAGTTGAGGTCAATGGGGAAAATCTGCAGTACATTTGCAGTGTATCCATACTATAATCTGTCATGCCAGTGTTCTAAAATCTGCACTGCAGTCTATTTCCAAAAGGATCCCAGGCAGATTTTTCTGCCGCGTGTGGATGAAATACACTGCAGATATTCCACATGCAAAACTGCTGTGAAGAATCTGTATCGTATACGTCCCATGTGAACATCTGCTAAATGTTTTTTAAATAAATTATTTTTATTATTAGGCCGTGTTCACACGGCTTATTCAAGCCGTAATTGCGAGCCGGATTGCGCTCGCAATTACGGCTTGAATAAGGGGCGGGGCGGGGGCGCTGCCTGCCGGCCCCATAGACTGCCATTATCCACGGCGCGTATTGCGCCTGGATAATGTTCAGGTGACTTTCTCCCCGCCCAGCGGATTTGCCGGCGGGGGGAGCGACGGAATCCACTGTTCTCTATGAGTAACTGTGGATTACCGTAATTACTGCGACGGATTGGAGCCATACTGCAGCGCAAATCCGGCGTGGAGTACGGCTCCAATCCGTGGCGAAATAAGCCGGGTGAACGGCCCCTTATATTATATTTTAAATATACACGCATGATGGCTAGGCTCATTGTATAAATAGAATAGGTGTCCATAACACAAATGTAACCCAGCACATTCATATGCACTGGAGGGGATACATAGACATAAGGCCTCATTTATGAAAACTGTCTAAACGTAAGACTGTCCTTATTGCCCATAGCAATATAAGCCGATCTCTTACTGGTTGCTATGGGCAATAAGGACGGTCTTCCGTTCAGACAGTTCTCAGAAATGATGCCCATAGTCTTTAATCTTAACAGTCTCTCTGTTTCTCTACTCTTCATTACGGATGGCAGCACATCCACTATTTGCTTCATTCTAACCCAGATCTGTATTTGGCTGAGACTCTTTGCATGTCAGGTCTGTGCATGTACTTCTTTCTCTCTCAGGTTACTCCATTCCTTGATGAATTTGAAACGCATCTTAATTAATGCAGCTCACTACCTCGTTGTGGCAGACAAGGAGAAGTATCACTATGATCACTCTGTGCCGTTCTTCAGCACGGTAATTGTATTGTGGACATAACAAGATGGCTCTATGGGTGTGTTTTTAATAGGTCATCTTTCAACCGAGTGAATTAATAAGTCCCGTTGTGGCTTTAAATGAGAGTGAGAATAATAAAATGTTGCTGGAATCCTTATGTTAGGGCAGAGCTTTAGCGCTAAGAACTTGACACAGATGGAAGACTTGATTCATTTTGTGATAACTAGGCCGTGGATTTTAATGCAATGTTCTCTGCAGGTTCCTATATCATCACTGTTATAATTTTAATAGGAAGAAAGCAGAATAGCAAGTGCTTATGGAAAGGAATTAGTATACAAGACTGAAAGCGTGCAGATAAAATGGGCTGAGAGTGACTTTCCACATTTGTTGTACAAGGCTCTAGTCACATTGTGTGTTTGGCATTACATATTCCTATACAGGTGCATATGTCAGACTCACACTGGAGAAAATGGACACGTACTAGTTTTGGAAAGTGTATTTATTTGCAATTCCACTTATAACATATAAACGTCATAGCAATTATGTATATAACACTCTGATGCTCTCTGTAGAAAAGCATTGGTCCACTATTGGCAAATTGATGCTTATATGTTAGGAAATTGCTTTACCAACAGTCTCTATTTTATACCCAGTACCAGAATCACTTCCTAAAAGTCACACTGACACAAGCATATTTCCATCTGTTTTAAATCCATATATATGAAGTGCATAATACAGAGCCAATACTAATTTGTAGCACTTTTCACTCTGTACAAAGTCGAGTCACGTTGTAATGACTATCAGCTAATATCCAGAATAACTGCTGCGTGCATCCAGACAGGCTGGGAGGGACACAATAAGGTTCTGGTTGTCACAGCTATCTGAAGCCACACTGACTGCATCCCACAGCTGCTGGAGGGTCAATACAGCCAATCACACCATCAATATAGTCCCACAGTACTCAATTGGGTTAAAGTCTGAGGAGGTCAGAGTAGTACTTGGAAGTCTTAGCCATGAGACATGGCACATTGCCTTGCCGGAAGATCTCTTTTGTCCCAGGGAAGACAATCAGCATGTATGGGTGTACGTGACCTGCAATGATGGAGTCATTCTCAAATCTGTTGAGAGTGCTTTCCACATGGAGGAGTGGCCCAGAGAATGTCACAAAAATATTCCCCGGACTATAAAGCTGCCATAACCAGCTTGTGGTCTTCCAGCAACGATTGCAGGGTATTTGTTCTCTGATGTTTCTTGCCTGACATGACAACTTCCACTCGTCTTATGAAGCAGAAAACTTAGAAGGCAACCCTTTGTCAATCAGCAGAGGTCCAATTTCCAAATGGCTGTGAAAATTGAAGCCTTTTCTGCTGCTACAACTTGGTGAGTGGAGGTGCAGTGACATCCATCTGCTTTCAGCCCCATACACAGTAGGAATCACTGAACTGTTGTTTTAGACACATTTCTGGTAGCCCCCTGTGACATCTTGGTGGTGAGCTACTCGACTGTAGAGTGCCAGTTGGCGCGCATGCACCCTTGTAGCCAACGTTCACCTCTCATAGTAATGACGTGGTACTCCGCAGCTTCCACGTCACTTTTTTTTCCAACAGTCCCATTTCTCCACTCACGATACAGTTTCACCATAGCAGCACACAAACAGTTCACAAACTGTTTCAGAAATACCACCACCCTTGGCCTGAAAGCCAAGAATGATCTCTTTTTACAACTCTTGCAAATCACCATTTTACCGCAGTGAAGAATATATATGCAGACAGCCAATTTATATATACCCACTTAGCCAGCTCATGACACATGTCTTGCTTCTGGATCTACGCGCTGCCAACATAGAAAGTAGGAGCTGATGATTATAATGTGATTTGGCCTTGTATAACATACAGCCTATTAAAATATACAATATTAGATGCTCTTTGGCCCAATTCACATCATATATTTGTTGTCAATCTGAAGGTATTCAGATACATGCTGTGGCATGCGCTTTTACGCACAGCACATAAAGGGCAAGTATGACATTTTTCAGGTTAACGTCAAATTTAATGCGCATAATATTAGTCTAGAATGCGCCTGGTTTATGAACCCGCTCTACAGTGGGTCATAAATCAGGTGCATTCCAGTGCTTGGTACAACATTTCTGGATCAGGTATTCCACTTTGAAAGTGCTTTACCTGTTCCAGCAGTAATGTGCCTAGAAATGCCGAAATATAAATATGTAGCTTCGCTACGGTTCTAGTGCGCCCCGCCTCCCGCACTTGATACTGGCGTGTGGGAGGGATTTGAGTAAAGTGAACGGGGCTGTGCCAGATAGCTGGCGTCTTTTCAGCCCGATATCCAGCGCAGCCCCGTTTACTTTACCCCATTCATACATGCCGCCCAAAATTTATAATGCTCTAAAATACTCCAAGCTAAGTTCAAAAGAGACTGTAGAACCCTATGACTACACCTCTGTATGTGTCAAAATAGCTTTTACCAGTGACAGCCAAAATTTTGGTTGAATGGGGCTTTATTGAACGGTTACATTACTAAGACTTCCCTGGGCATTGTTCACCTGCAAAATGACTAAAAGAAGCACATGACGTATATTTTAAGTATGAGATCATGTGGAGAACCAACCAGCAACCCTGGATTCCTAGCACAGTTTGTATAACTATAGATGTAAAAAGTGGCTTTTGGCCGGTCCTAGACAACCACAAAGACCATCATCCGTCGGTTATGATGGACAAATAAAGTAAATTGAAAATTGTGGGAAGTACCTTTTAGAGTAAATCCTAAAACAAAGTAGGAAGTTGTTCCTCTGTTGCTCCTTTAAAAATTTTTGCATCAACATAATGATTATTTTCACCATAAAAATTTATGTGACCACTTTTATTTACCAATTTTCGCTTTCAGGATGACAGCCGATTGACCCAGGAACCAATGCCAGAGAAAACCATTATTAAATTAGGTACATCTCCAAGGTACGATGTAGACAGTCTATGTAATCCATTTCAATGTATACACCACTTAAGTCTCCTTTATTTGGCCAAATGCCCTTCTAATGTATAAGGATAATTTATAGCAGTTGTAGACAGACATTTAAGAATCGGTAAATAATAAATTAGTTAGGGTAGATATTTCATATGTTTATTACTCCTAAGACAGAAAATCTTTCCTGTTTTTTGGGGGGTTTTTTGCATTGGCACCATGCTGCTGCCATTCTCTACAGTTGACATTGATAGATCTTTTGTCATTTTTTTGTCATAGATATATTGTGGTCTTTAACCCAGTAGAGCAGAATCGCTTGTGCGTGGTCTCTGTCTTGGTGAACACACCTCATGTACGGGTACTCACAGAAGAAGGGCAGCCAATGGCCGTTCAGCTTAGTCCAGTATGGCAATCGTTGACAGACATGAACCCTGATGTTTTCCAGGTCAGGAAGACTTTTGGTAAAGGAGTTCAAGCTGCATGTTTCCATTATAATTGACCATTATTCTTTCTCTATGACAGTTTATCTTGCAGATCAACTTATGTCTTGTTTTTTCTTTTTTCTTTGCAAAAATCTTATTCAGTGAAGGAAATGAGTATTTGGTCCCTTGCTGATTTTGTAAGTTTGCCCACTGACAAAGACATGAACAGTCTATAATTTTAAGGGTAAGTTAATTTTAACATTGAGAGATAGGATATCCAAAATAAAAACCAGAAAATCACATTGTATAAATTATATAAATTTAGTTGCATTTTGCTGAGAGAAATAAGTATTTCATCCCTACCAACCATTAAGAGTTCTGACTCCTACAGACCAGTTAGACGCTCCTAATCAACTCATTACCTGCACTAAAGACAGATGTATTAAATAGTCACCTTTATAAAAGACCCCTGTCCACAGACTCAATTAATCTGTCAGACTCTAATGTCTACAACATGGGCAAGACCAAAGAGCTTTCTAAGGATGTCAGGGACAAGATCATAGACCTGCACAAAGCTGGAATGGGCTACAAAACCATAAGTAAGACGCTGGGTGAGATGGAAGAAATACAAAAATCCCGCAGTGCCTGCAAGGTCCCCCTGCTCAGGAAGGCACATGTGCAGGTCCGTCTGAAGTTTGCCAATGAACACCTGGATGATTCTGTGAGTGATTGGGAGAAGGTGCTGTGGTCAGATGAGACAAAAATTGAGCTCTTTGGCAGAGAAATGCTGCCTATTATGCAAAGTCCCCACTGTCAAACATGGAGGTGGAAACATTACGTTTTGGGGGTGATTCTCTGCTAGCGGCACAGGACTACTTCACTGCATCAATGGGAGAATGGATGGAGCCATGTACTTTAAAATTCTGAGTGACAACTTCCTTCCTTCCGCCAAGACATTAAAAATGGGTCGTGGCTGGATCTTCCAGCAAGTCACAGACCCAAAACATTCAGTCAAGGCAACAAAGGAGTGGCTCAAAAAGAAGCACATTAAGTTCATGGAGAGGCCTAGCCAGTCTCCAGACCTTAATCCCATAGAAAAGTTATGGAGGGAGTTGAAGCTCCGCGTTGCCAAGCGACAGCCTCAAAATCTTAATGATTTAGAGAAGATCTGCAAAGAGGAGTGGACCAAAATTCCTCCTGACATGTGCGCAAACCTCATCATCAACTACAAAAAAAAGTCTGACTGCTGTGCTTGCCAACAAGGGTTTTGCGACCAAGTATTAAGTTTTGTTTGCCAGAGGGATCAAATACTTATTTCTCACTTATTTATACATTGTGATTTTCTGGATTTTATTTTGGATATTCTGTCTCTCAATGTTAAAATTAACCTACCCTTAAAGTTATAGACTGTTCATGTCTTTGTCAGAGGGAAAACTTACTAAATCAGCAGGGGATCAAATACTTATTTCCTTCACTGTAAATATTTGAAAATATTACTGTATAAACATAAAGATTAAAGCAGATGAAACTGGATACTAAACACAATCTACTGACTGCTGGGCTTGTGTTTCCAATTAGCAGCCAATCTAAAGAAGCCGAGCAGATAAGGACAGTGCCACAACCTCAGATAGCTGGCCGACTACCTTTGTCTCTTCATCGAACATACCCCTGGACTCACTAATACTAGCAGCACGTTAATGTAGCAGTGATAAAAAACAGTTAGCCATGTGATGATAATACTGAGATCAGCTATATACAAAAGGACCTTATTATGAATTGACTGTAAAGTGTATTTGAGGGTCTACAATGTTAGGTAAATCAGTACCTACTATGCTTATCCTCTGTTTTTTCAATTAAAAAAGGGAAGGGGGCAGGGGAGTTGGTTTTGTCCAGCTAAAACTAAAAAAAAATAGGTCACTACTGCATCAAATAAAAAATTTACTCATCTTTGCACCCACTGCCGCTCCAACAATGAAGATTCAGCAATGTCCTCCAGTCCTGTTTACTTCAGGGCTTTCTGAGTGGCAAGTCGCCTGTTGCAGCCAGTCAATGACATTATCACTGAAAAAAGTGAACAATGCGTGAGCGCCTATTTTTCCCTTTTGTAATATTTTAACAACGCTACTGGACCTTTTTTTAATCTGTCTTTATTTTTTAATTTTATTTTCTGTTCATGATAAGTACCCAGACAGACATTTTGCCTAAGCTACAGCCCTGCTCTGTTTTCAGTTGTTCACAGACATGCTTTACAGCAGCCAAATAGGTAAAGTCTGGTGCTGACTCTGACTTCTATAGGAGATGGGGGAGCAGCTTGTGTAGAGGTCTGGGGCGGGAGGGAGAAGGGTAAAACCCCAAATCACCTGTTGTCACAGTGGACCCCCCTGTTTGGTAAAGGGTTTGGGAGGGGGACAGCCAGGCCCCCACAACCCCAAACCCAACCCAAACCCCCCCGACTCCGGGCTCCGACCCCTAAACTCCGATTTGACTCCCTATACATGGCGCTTTTTAAAGTGATAGTAAAAATTGTAACATCGGGCGTTTATCACCTTTGTACAATAATAAGTATTTAGGAAGAACAGACCTGACAAGCAAAAGGGTAAAAATGTTTTGATTTTTTTAAACATTTGGGGTAGAGTTAAAGAAAAAGCTGTATTTGTACCCAAGTCCAGTCTGCCCCAAACTTTGGAATTGTAGAAGAGACGGGGATCGTTTTTGGTCAAGATTGCTTGATCTGATTCAGAGCCCAGAAAATCGGGGCGTTAAAAAAAAGGGGATTTCCCAAAAACTAAAAAAATAAAAAAAAATTAACACTTTGATTTTTAGGAGAAAAACTGTAAAAAAGAAATTCAAAATACTTGCAAGTCAAATTTAGGTTAAGTTTGGAAGATGACTTATAAAAAATTAAGTAGCCCATGTAAAAAGCTGTAGTGGAGGGGGGATTGGAGCCTGAAAGTCACAATTTCCCCAAAAATTGTTACCATTTTGCTTGTCGTTTTTAAAAATATTTTTGGGGACATATTTTAGAACACAAAAAAATTGTAAATTGAAAACCTGGGGACATTTGTGGAGTCTCTGAATTTTTTGGGGAATAGTTTCCCTCCTCAATTTGTTTACATGTCCATCGTTCAATTTCCCCAGGTAGAGAACGGCCCCCAAACATAGGGGTGACCACGGGGCAAATTCTTTAACAATGTCGGTATAATGTCGCCTTTTCCCAGTTTGTAAAAGGTTAAACTCTTCTATTTCTTTTGGGTGAAAAGTTTTGCGAAATCTTTTTTTCCCCATGGGAGCAAAATTTTTTCCCCCTGGGGACGCTTTGCCGCTCCGTCATCTTTTACCCCTTTGTGAAAAGGGGGAAGAAGGGGGAACGTAGCACTGGCCGACCCTTTTTCCCTTGCTCTTGTCTCGCATCAAATAACTGGCCAAAATATAAAAATTTTTGGGAGTCGGTCCTTTTTATTCCGACCCCTGAAAAATAGGAAACCGATCCAGACCCAAACTTACTCCACAGCCTGGTTAGGCCCCCAGCTTTATAAACAGAACGTGATCTTGCATTATAAAAACCCCAGCCAAAAAGGGACATTCATTGTAATCCTTTCGTGGAAAAATTTCTGGACTTTTTGTGACCCTCAGTAACCTATGTTAAAAAGTGCAAGAATCAGGTTTTTTTTAAAAAGTCAGCTCAATCATTGGGTTTCGGGGAGTGAATAAGAAAACAAAAATTACCTTGTAAACCCGCTTGTTCCAGTTCCACGGCGGGTCCTGATGATCCAACCAATGACATCACCGTTCATTCTTCACATGACCCGTGTTCATAGGTTACAGCGGTTTATTGCTGTATAAGGCATATGTGAATGGTCACATGAAGAATAAATGGTGACGTCATTGGCCGGGATCACCGGGACCCTCACCAGAGCTGGAACAAGCAGATTTACAAGGTAAGGGTTTTTTACTATTTTAACATCTCAAAATGTAACGGCATTTAAAAAACTTTTTGGAAGACCCCTTTAAATGTAGAAAATTAGATGGAACATTAAAAGACAGTGGCAAAAAAATAGTAAAAAAAATATGGTTAACATAAAAATGGGATTTAACGATAGATCCTTTTCTGACATTACATTGCCTTTAAAAAAGTGGTCCCCATGACAAGGACAAATCCCGTGGGGTTTTGCCGGCCGGGGTTACATGTCCTTTTTGCGGCCCTCCCCCCGGCCCGGGGGGGGAGGGGGCTTTTCTCCGCGTGGGGGGAGAAAAGCCCCCTTTCACACATTTTTCCATATTCCGCCCCGAAAACCCGGATGGAAGAAAAAGGGAAGGTTTAGAAGGGTTTTTGCGGCCGGCGGGGCGAAAAAAACCCCCGGGAAAAACCCGTGTGTGGGGGAAGTGCATGGGGGTTTTCCAAAAGCCCATTGTCTATTTTGGCCGGTTTTTAGGCGGTCTGAAAAACCGCAAACCGGCCGAAAACCCGGCCTGGGGACTGCCCTAAAGTTTTACGGCCCGTTGATTTGTTTAATAATTTAAGCGCTCATTATCAGCCTGTTTACTCGGCTAATGTGAGCAATCTAGTTTAATGCAAATATAAAGCAAGTTTGTCCTGAAATCTAGCATAATGTGTTGTTTTTGATTATTGTGTAAATTTCCACAAATTTAGAATTTGTTTTCTGAATGCAAATTTGACTTTTTGGATTATGATCATTGTTTTACTAGATCTATTTCAAAAGGATCTTGATTTCCTTTTCTTCGCTAATATTTGATCATAATCTTCGTTCCACTGTGACAGGTGTCCTTCACAGCCCGTCTACCCGCTCTTGGACTGAGCATCTTTCAGCTGTATATTCTTTGACCACACATACCCAAACGGGCCCCTGTTTATCACATGGAAAAAAGACCTTGAACTTAAAAAAAGCGGAAAAGTTTCCCGAATTTTGGAGACCCCAGATGACTTTTATTGGAGAAAACAAAAATAGCGGGTGGTTTTCCGGTGTCACAGGTCTACTGAAGGTGAGTTGATGGGCACATCTCAGATATGGAACTTCTTTATTTCGGGTCTTTCTGCTGTCTAACATCAGATGCCATATTACTGATATATTCTCAACTAGAGGCCTTTCTTACATAGAGTATCTGTGCCTTACAGAAACACCATGTGGCATGAGCCCGTGTTTCTCAACTATTGTTCTCAAGTACACACATTGGGGCATATTTATCAAAAGTTCTTCTTTTGACAGTGTAAATTAGACTAACAGTCGTGTGGCCGTTCCCAGTTTTGGGGACGATTCCCGCCCTTTGCACGCCCTACTGCGCTGCAATACGCGAAAACCCTCCGCCACTAAGGTAATCCACAGTTCTCATAGAGAACTATGGATTCCGTCTCTCCTCCCCGCTCGGTGACATGTCGATTATCACGGCGGGATACCCGCCGTGGATAAAGCATGTCTATGGGGCCGGTGAGCTGCCGGCCCCCACGCCCCCGCCCCTGTCCACACGGTGTAATTGCAGGGCGAAATCCGTGTGAACCGGGCCTTAAAGTGCGCCAAATTTATCATAGTGTTGATAAATCTGGCGCAGGTTAGAACTGTCTAGTCTCAGTTTGTACCATCTTTACGTTGGCTTACTTTTACGCTAGAATCTGGTCGCACATCCTGGCGCATTTTTTTTTGTCGCACTTAAGGCACACCCCCTTTCTGTGAAGCCATGCCCCTTTTACAAAGCCACACCCCTTTTCGGATGTGGTGTAGTAGCACCTGAAACTGTCTAAAACACATAGTAAATGTGGCGAAAAGCTTGTTTTTGGCGTAAACAGAATTCTGGCGCAGCTGCCTTGATAAATCTGCCCCACTAGCTTTTAGGATTTTCAGGTTTGCAGAGGTAAAAAAATAAGTGTTTGCTGTGTAAGATGTGTAGGGTGCAGGTGATAGGTGGTGCAGCCTACTTCTGCTAGTGATGCAATGAAGCGTGCGGCAAATCCGGTACAGGAAGGATTTACAGAGAAACAGCGGTGATTCTTGTAGGCTTTACTCATGGCACATTTAATTGCATGGGAATAGATACAGTTCTTCCATATCTACTATAGACATGGAGCTACTTCACTTCTACAGCACTGGGACTCCCAGGCCTACCTCCATTACCAATACTCTGGTAACCTAGGCCTAGTTGGTGCATTGTAGGCACTTCTAGACGTGAGTAAAAAGGGTTCCCAAATTTCTTAAGAGTCTGGCGTCTGTATTCTCAATCATGCCTGACTTCTTTCTCTTTGTCCCATGTAGCTTTCAGTACTTGCTCTGTCTCTTGCTTTGGTTC
This sequence comes from Phyllomedusa bahiana, assembly GCA_025379985.1. Lineage (NCBI taxonomy): Eukaryota > Metazoa > Chordata > Amphibia > Anura > Hylidae > Phyllomedusa > Phyllomedusa bahiana. Next base: position 94,783 of record JAODAL010006000.1, on the reverse strand, counting down.
CATTTTTTTTTACCTTCCACCACTATAAGAAAACCTTCCACAGCCTGCTTCTGGTCACCTCTAGCCAAAGTGTAATGAGGCAGACTGCTTCTGGTCCACAGCCGGCCTTTTGCCAGGGTAACCTTTTGTGCTGAAACACTCTGAACTCCAACTGTTAACTCCGTGCTACCAGCTGACTAACTAGACTGCCTCAGAAAGGGAAGATGGCTCCTTAGGGAGAGCGCCATATAGGCGTGTGGAGATTCGAAATTGCCTTTTGCACTTCACGAAGCATCTGCATATCACAGGGCATTATGGGAAAGGAGCTGAGAAGCTCGAGCGCCCTCTATTGGATGTAACAAATCCTCAATTTGCTTTTGACCCACTGGGGCTTTGGAAAGCAAAAGGGATATTAGCCAAGCCAGCATCACTCATCTGCAGACAGCCATTTAAGGGTGTTTGCCCCTCGTCAGTGCAGAGCAGAGCGATGCTGGCTGGGTGGGAGGAAATGAGTGGCTCAGAAAGGGAACATCTCTCCTTAGGGCAATTTCTAATTTCCACACGCCTATATGGCGTTCTCCTTAACTAGAGATCTTCCCTTTCTGAGCCACTCATTGCCTCCCACCCAACCAGCCAGCATCGGTCTGCTCTGCACTGATGAGGGGCAAACACCCGAAACGGCTGTTACAGATGAGTGATGGTGGCTTGGCTAATATCCCTTTTGCTTTCCAAAGACCCGTGGGTCAAAAGCAAATTGAGGATTTGTATCATCCAATAGAGGGTGCTTGAGCTTCTCAGCTCCTTTCCCATAATGCCTTGTGATAACTAGACTGTGACAGTCTGGGCTTCTAAAGCCTACATCTTCACTCCCCTCCCAGGCAGCTACTCCTGGTCAGGCTAGGGCTGGTTACATTGTGCAGTTCTAAATGTGGTATTCTCATCACAATGATAAGCTTTGTAGGCAAAGTTAAATAAAGGTTATTACTAAATACCTTGCAGTTCTGCTTTTGCTTCATTTCAAAGTTAGAGCAGTTCTTATCTCCTCCTTGTTTATAAAAGGATTCCTTTGCTGCCAGCAAGGATGGTGAGGTCACTCCATGTTGTGTCTTATCAGCAGCACAGGAGCTTGTTTAATTTTTCTGTGATAGATTTTGTAATTCCCCTATCATCTGTATATACTGACCTCTTTTTTGCGATGACCACCTCTTAACCCCAGAAGACTATTTTCTTTGTTATTTTAAGCTGCTGTCTCAAAGAGATCTTGCTGTGGTTATTTTGAATGAACTGCCTATGTTGTCTGCAGCTTGTATAAATCCATAGCTTTTGCTAAGAAATACAAGCCTTAAAATGACATTATTGGATGCTGTGTTAGTTGATATTGGCATGGTTTACGATGCACAGATCAGAATGTTATTCAGTTTAGAGCACAGTCATGCCGAGATTCATGTAATTATTTATTGATTGTTACAGGGCATCAAACGAGCCGGAGAGGAGCAGGAACAAAAAGTCAGCATGGAATTTCTCATTTATGGGACTCGTACATCCAAGGACAAAAGTGGAGCTTATCTTTTCCTGCCTGACGGAGATGCCAAGGTAAAGAGTTCATAATCATCAAAATATAGTTTATAATAAGCAAAGGAACTTATTCCACTTGCTGGAGGTCATATAATGTGGCATTGGTTAATAAATCATTGCATTACTCATGAAATAAACAACTCTGGACCATCTTTCCTTAGCACTTTCTGCATTGTGTTGATCCTTTGTTATTCATCAGTTTTTCAGTGTTTCTACAGACCCCCAGACTAATTTGCCTTATAGTGTTCCCAGGGCTTTGATCATAAACTATGCTGCTTATTAAATGCACAGCATTAGGATAGTATGAGTACCCCATGGAGACATGGCGTGTACCCCCTGGAGTAGAAGTTCTAGATACTTAGAAACAGAAGCTATTGTGCCTAAAATAAACATACCCCCCAGTGACAAGCCAATTTTAGGCCTTAATGATCAGGCACATTTTTTTTTTTTTAGTTTTTCATCATCGCAAAAAGAGGCATACCTTTTTATGTTTCTGTTGGGATATACATACTATGGCTTGTTTTTGCAGAACAAGTTTTATTTTTTAGGGGCACCATTTTGAAGTACATAAAATTAATTGATTAACTTTTAAGAACCCTTTTCTGGAAGGAATGAAAAAGAAAAACAGTAAGTCCACCATTGTTTTTTTCAGTTTTAACTATTGACATTGACTGTGCAGTAAAAATAGCATGATACTGGGTCAGTACTATTACAGCAAAACCAAATATATGTAGTTTTTTGTGTCTTTCTATGGTTACACAACATAAACACATTAAAACATCAGAAATGTGTGTCTGTGTTATATGATGGCTTACAAGGCAGTCCCCGACTTACATCTGTCCCCTAGTTACAAACGGAGGCTTATGGGACATGCTGGCACTTGTAGTTCCATGTTCCACAGCAGATAGTAGCTGTAGATGACAATTCCGCATGCCACGCAACATGAGGAAAAATGAGGGGAAATCTTTGTGACAGGGCACAGACACAAAACAAATGTAAAAACCCTTCCTGCACTATCCAAAACAAAAAAAATGTTATGCTGGAGTTACATTAAAAAAATTATGTTCCCGAATTACTTACAATTCACTTAAGAAAAACTACATCCCTATCCGTTCCGAACCTGGGGTGCTGTATTTCTTTCTGCTATTAGGCCTCTAACTGAAATGGAAACCCATCCACCCCTTATTCTATTGCAGGTTGCTTGAAGATTAAGTGGGAGGTGGCCTCTGAAACTACCAGGATACTGCAGTCCCTACTGACTGCAGCATCTAAGATGTTAAACAGTCAAGGTTGAAGGCTTATCCGATCCTAGCCATTAGAACCAGTGTCTGGCTGTCATAGGCCAGAATAAGGCCTATAGGTGGCCGCCATAAAAAGGTGTATTGGTGGTCACAAGGATCAATACACTTTACAACATTAGATAACCACATCGGATAATGGGTTTAGAAAAATTAATCAGCCCATGTTATTTATCAAGCTTCTTCGAGAGATTCAATGTCTATTCTTACCTCCCTCCCCCTTACTTTTTATCATGTTAGACACAACATATCTTTGACAATATATTGACACTCGTATCTTACCATGGCTATGATACTTGAAATTGTTCTTTGCCTGTTCAATACCTTTTTTATATTGGTGATATATTTGGCTATTTTTGTTAACCCTATCACCTCTTTCCTTTCCTATAGTGTTGTACTTCAGATTTGGGTCATGGTTAAATTCAACCTGGATAACCGTGGTTTAATTTGGGTCAGCCAATCCAAAGGCACAGAAAAGTTGGCCCTAACCCTAAGTTGGGGTTGGAATAATGGTTTGAGTTATGGTTAGGGATGGAATTTTAGTTGGGGTTAGGGTTGGAGTTCTTCCTTGAGTTGGGGTTAGAGTTGACGTTACAATGATGCTGTCAAACTGAACAGAGACCTATTCAAGCAACAATACTTTCCTAGAGCCCAAGCAACTTTTTAAACAGTGAAGCTTTGGCCCCCTTCATGCAATCTTCTCGCATCTTCAGCAATTTCCAAAAGCAACAGTTTGACACGAAATGCAGAAGAGACCAAAAGAATGGACCCCTGAATAATCCTTTTTATATCTGAATATCTGTTATCTAATTTTGTACCATGTATTGACTTGGCACATTTTGGGTGCCTGATAGTGCTTGTCAATCCAAGCGGCCATTTTTATAAAACTAAGCCCTTTAGTGAAGCCATGCCCTCTTGTACAGCACAAAAGTGTCTAAACCCATAATAAATATGCTGCAAGGCATTTATGCCAGGTTTTTTTTTGTTGAAGATTGCACCAGAATTCCATAGAAAATCTGTTCTAATTTTTAAAAAAGGCACAAGAACAATAAAAATAGTTTCTGAGACCATTATTAGGATATCCAACAGCTTTTGGATGTGTAGCTTCTTATCTAATAACCCAATAGGTTTGCCTATTGAAGGCAACCCGTTATCCTGTTTATGTGGAAATATGCAGCAGTTTTGGAGAACTCACAGTTTACTCATTGCAGTGTGAAGCCAGCGCTGTGAGTCAGGAGTCCTATGTATTCATGAGATGTGGGCTCCTGCTGAAATCTGTGTGTCTGTCACTACTTTATGCTGCTAGTCCCCGCTCCTGGCAAGTCTATTGACCTTTCCTATACTATTAACACAGAGACTACAGAGATCTCCAGAGTAAAGAACATTTCAAGAATTATGCTTTTTGGAATTGGTAAAATCTCTACAACTGCTCCCTAATACAATTTAATGTTTGTGTAGTATTGTTATTTGCTGCGTGAAGTGTACAGACATGCAACCTAAACATTTCCTAGTACTACACCTAAAAACCTCTACTGTTCATCCAGCGTAAAGGGAACTTGTCACAGTGATCATGCTATCTAATCTGAAGAAACCCCCTCCCCAGTGCAGAAAAGATTAACCCATTATTCCTTCATGTGTTTCTTTTATTGCCCTGTAGTCTAGTCTAATCTTATCTTTCCCTGTCTAGAGAACAATAGAGTGATTATTATGTAATTACCTACTATTTATAGTGAGACTACATAGAGATAAACAGCACCAACAGTAAAGTGAGATAAATCCACCTCCCATTCAGGAGTGTTATCTCTTAAAGGGGTTGTGTCACTACATTTGATTCATCTTGAACATAAGTCCTGCTTTTCTATGGTTTCTTTTTTTTTGAATTCTAGGGGCGTTGTGTCTACTCGGCTGTCGACTAGGCTGCTAGTAGAAGCCAGGTCTGTAGCTATAGCAACCAGTGCTGGCAGCCTATCAGGTAGAGATCGAAAGGTATTCTTGTAGCTTAGCGGACCTGAGGACCTGATGCAGCCCACACAAGTGGGGATATCTCTGTCTTGTTAGGATCTATGTCAATGGACAAATACTGCAAAGTGATTGTTTTGCAGTTCTTCAACATAAAAAGCAATCATTTGTAGTGAGACAAACAACATTTAAAGGGGGTTGTCCCTCGCCTACACTGATTAGGTTTTAATTAAAAGATCTTTAAAAAACAAGCAGCTTGGGCAATATATGTTCTTAACAAATGTCCTACTGATTTTGAGTTATCCTGTTTGTAGTTGTACTTCAGCTTCTCATATCTTATAGCAGCGGACCTGTGATTGTATCTACTGGATGTCAGGGCTGATGATCATAACATTCTGTAGACTAGGTACTGAGCACTGAGCACCTCCTGCACTGTATGCTTCTGTAGTGGAGGCGAGGCAGGGGGGGGCGCTGGCTTCTGTGGTCTGTGTGGATTAGACCATGTGTGTGCCTGATTCATAGTTTCAATAGTTGGTATGGCGTAAAAAAAGACATGTCGTCCATCCTGTTAGCTCTGTTGTGAATGGTGTTGATCACCAGAGGAAGGCAATATACACCCTATGAGGGATTGACGCCTATTGGCTCTTGTTTGGGTTTAAATTTAACATTCCCGACTCCAAAGGGCATGAGGAAAAATCCCTGGATCTATGGACACATCTCGGATATGACACTATGTCAACTAGAATCGTGTTTTAAGTTTATCGATCCAAGAATATGCTGATTATCACACATTTTTGAACTCGGTTATTGATTCAACCATGAAAAGTTTTCCTCTGGCTGAGTGTTACACGTCTCACTGCTCTTACAGTAAAGAATCCACTTTCTAAGTTTCACTGTAGAAACTTTTCTTCCTCAAGAACGTAAAGGATGCCACACCTTGTTCCTAGATTCAGCCCTGGTATAAATAAATTTGGGAGAGGTCTGTTATTGACCTTTGATGTATTTTTATCATATTTATATGTCTCCCGTAGCCCGTCTTCTTCTCTAAATAAAATAAACCTTTCTTGCCAATCTTTGTGTACTGTAGTCCACCAGTCCTTTTTTTTTTTTGTTGCCCGCCTTTGTACCTGTTCAAGCTCTACAAATGTCTTTCCTGTGCATGGTGCCAATACATTGTAACAACAATATTCCATGTCGTGGTCTAAAGTGACTTGTATATGGTGTGAATAATGTTATCATATGTGCTCTATGACCCTTTTAATGACACCCCATGATCCTATTTGCTTTGGCTGCTGCTGCCTGAACTGGCTGCTACAATTCTGTTTACTGTCCAAAGGATTCAAGTCTTCTCCATGTCACTTTTACCCCGTGTTTTTCCATTTTTTAACATGTAAAATCATGTAATGGATTTTTTCCTCCCCATGTGCATAATCTTGCATTTAATCTGTATTTACAACCTCATCTGCCATTTCCTGCCCAGGGACTCCACTTATCCAGTTCCCTTTGTAATAACACATTATCCTCTATTGTTGTGATTACTTTACAGCTTAGTTTCGTCTGCAAGATAGATATTCTACTGTGTATCCTGTGTTAAGATCTTTAATGAAAATGTTTAAAGAGGATAGGCCCAATACTCACCCTTGTGGTACCCACTAGTAAAAAGGGATCCAGTCGAGTATGTACGTTTAAATTTACCCTTTGTTTTCTATCAGTGAGCAGTGGCTTTCCAACATTGAACACGTTTTCCCAGTCAAGCATTCTCATTTTACTTACACTAACCTTTTATTGTGGCACCGTATCAAATGCTTTAGAAAAATCTACGTGATATGACATCCAGTGCTCACACGATCCAGGTCTAGCACTGACTTCCATCATAGAAGCTGATGAGAGTAGTCTGACAGTGACCGATACGTCATGAACCCATGCTTTTTTGGAATGGGGTTATTACATTTTTTTTCAGTGAGATACTCCGGATTAGCATCTCTGAGAAAACCTTCAAACACATTTTAAGACTACTAAATGAGGTTAAGTTACTGCCTATTGTTTCCTGGAGACTTTTTGACCTTTTTGAATTATCTGGCACCACATTTGCTATGTCGCCAATCCTTTGGGTAATACCCCGTTATTAGACAGTTCCATAAATATTAAGAATAGGGGCCCCTATCTATGACATCTATTAACTCCCCTAGGGGACACGTGGGTTGCTAGGCCATCTGGACCTGGGGTTTTGTCTATTTTAATCTTATTAAGAACGGTAGCTGCACATTCTTTCCTGGGTTAGACAAGAAACTTTTTAAGATTGGAGGTTTACTCATCCCTCTGTTCATACAGGAAGCTTCATCTCTCGGTTAAATACAGTGGAGAAAAATAGTGTTTAATAGGTGTGCTTTTATCTCATAGTTCTATACTGTCTCTTCCTCAGTATTTTTCAAAGGCCAAACATTTTCTGGTTTAATCTTTTTAATATTTATATAGTTATAAAATTATTTGGGGCGTTTAGTTTTACTTTCTATAGCATTATGTCTTTCCGTCTCAGCTTTGCTTCCTTTATCTTTATTTTACATCACTTTATTTTAGTTCCTATAGCTTCTATATGTGCACTCTTCACTGCCCTCTGTTTTTAGAGTAGGTGACGCTTTCTTTTTGTTTTTTTACTGCTCCTTTACATCTGGTTGATCCACATTGGGTTTTTCTGTTTCTAATTTTTTTATTACCATTAGGTATGTACTCTAAAGTGGTATTCCAGATTGTTTTTAAATATATCCCATTTTATTATTTGTTTGCCCATATTTATACACATTGTCCCAGTTCAATTCGGTTTTAGGGCCTCCTAAGCAGACATAAATTAGCCTTACTAAAATTCGTGAATTTTGGGCTCTTGTCAAAAACTTATTGAAGGAATAATCGGCAATTTTATTATATTTTTGCGTCACTACTTCTTTGGTGCCCATCAAACCTGTAACCTTTGGTTACTCTGTCAGGGTCGATTAGTTTCCAATTATTAAGTCTAGAAGGGCCTTCCTCTGTCGTTTTCTGGCTCATTTGGCTCAAAGGTAATTATCATTAGTTTTGCACCAAAATACCTGTTTCTTTCTGTGAGAGCTACAGGTTTCACAGATTCCCAATTGATGTCTGGATTGTGAAAGTTCGCCAATAATAATAACTCATTTCTGATTAGCGCCTCACTTTATTTGCCTGAGGAAGTACTTCTTCCCATGGTCTTACTGTATAAATTTTCGTGGTGGGTCTTTTGCAGACTTCCTATTTAGAATTTTATCTGTTATTACCCCCATGTATATTTACCATAATGATTCCACCTGTTTCATTACTGTAACCTATATCTGCCACGCAGTATTGGCTTCAGACAGGATTTTACATAGAGACAGACACTCCCCCTTCCGGTCTTTAACGATCCCTTTCTTATATCAGAATGTAACACTGCTAAGTATTCCGCCCAGTCGTAGCTCTGTCTCCAAGCCATGTATAAGTTATCCCCACTATGTTTATTTTTTTTCAGCTATTTATAATTCTTATATAATTTATTTTGTTGTTTACGACTCTTGGCATTAGTCAAGCTATGCAATTTAGAGATTTTCCAGTTTTTATTCCGTTCTCCTCTGATTTTTTATTATTGCTACACCACCCTCCATCCAATCCACCCCTGTTTGTATTCCTAATTCCAGCTTCTTTTATTCCTTTCTTGCATGCTATATGTGTAGTTTCCCTCCCCCCCAGTTCCTATCTAATATTCCTCCATCTGCCTGGAGCCATTTTGTCCCCCCAATACAGCCAGCACCCTACCGTTTAGGTGCAGACATCCCTAGACATAGAGTCTGTAGCAAGATCAGAAGTAGCCAGTTCTCCAAAAAACCAAATCCCTCTTTCCCTACACCAATTTTTGAGCCACTTATTCACCTCTGCTGTATCCCAGCTGACTCTCTGGTATGGCACGTGGAACAGGTATATTTTCGAAAATATTACCTTGGAGGCTCCTTCCCTGAGCTTTTGGCCTAAATCACCTGAAATCATTTTTAAGAGACGCTACATACCTCTTACGTTGTCATAGGTGCATTGTGGACCATGTCAGATGGGATCACAGCCCCACCCAGCAATCTGTCAACCCGTCGCGTTATGTCGACCTCTGGGCCCTGCGTAATACAACATACTGTTCGACGATCCGGTCTTTGTGGCAGTATTGCCTGTCTGTTCCCTAATAATGCTCTCTATACACTGATTGAGGAAGAGCAGAGGTGAGGGCTGATCAATAGATGTGGACAGCAGTGACCCGTGTGTTAAAATAATCATGATGGGTCTGTGGAGCTGTGAATTTATACTAATAGAAAAGCATCAGGGGGCATGTGAACGCTTCATGCTCTGTTGTACTAGTGGGGCTCATTGTGATATTAGTCGCACACTTCTCAACAGCTGCCACTGTGTTGTTCTGACAGGGTCTTTGTTTGTTGCTGGAGATGTGGAGATTTGTTTGCATATGCAGGCGGGGTATAGAACACACTGGCATCCCCCCCTGCTCTGCTATTAGCAATCACAGCTTCACAGACCTCTCCCTCATCATAGATCAGCCCTCTATCTGCTGTTCTTGACTGTTGGAGAGAAGTCAGCTGTGTCTGGCAAGCCCAAGCAGGACCTAGGCAGGCACCACACAGGGTTAACTCTTGGGACAAGCAAACCACCTCGTCTACACCACATGCTGTATAGTAGTTATGGAGGAGTGCTTTTGGGTGCTGAGGGGAGGGGGGAAGGGGAGGAGAAGAGGCAGACAAGGAAGCACGCCTGAATCAAAAAACCTTTGCTCCAGACATATTTGAGCAGGCTGAAAGCTTGGTAATGTGACATCTCTTTATAGTAATCATCGCTTGAAAAAGGTTAAGATTTCATATGTAATTTTTAATTACATGGGACTTCAAAAATAAAATAAAAAATACTTCCAAAAATGTGAAAAATAAAGTTTTCAAGTAACATTGGTTTTAACAAAATTACTCCTTTAATGAGTCCAGTTGCTTGCTTTATCAGCGATTGACAGGTATCTCTGTATACACACTCACACAAGGAAGGCGGTCAGTGACTGATAAGAACGCCTACTGGACTCCTTAACCCAGAATTAGCTGTAAATTAAATGAATAAATCAAGTAATAAATACTTGAATATGCAAATAAGTTCCTCTGAATCTTTACCTAAAGGACAATATATCAATTCTGCTAAGCCTTTATGTACTGTAAATGCTATGTCTGCAGAATCACTAGCATGTTCAATGTGACAGATTCCCTTTCAAGGAAAAATTCTCCTTCATAACCAGGCTTTGAGATAGGATACTTTTCTAGAGTGTAATAATATAACAAGTTATAGTGACTAGGATTGTGGAGAAGGGTCGTTGTATCCAGGGATTTTATTTGCCGAATTGCACTGTATTGGGTCTACGAAGGAATTTTTCCCTAAACTGAGGACAAGTGGCTTCTACCTCATGGGGGGTTTTGCCTTCCTCTGGATAGCACTTTAGCGCAATAGGCTTAAAGGGAATATGTCACCAATTTATTTATTTTTTTTTACTTATTAAATCAAGCCCCTGATCCTATTTCTTTTCCCATCGTCGTTTTTATTTCCTGATTTGTAGATTTTCTCTATTTGTTCGTCATATATATGATATGTGGGAAGCATTCTTGCTTGCACTGTTTTACAGCATTCGCGAAAGATCTTTTACGCAGCAGCTTTCACGGCCCAATAGGATTCTTAAGGGGGAACCCCCAAGGGGACTCTGTCCCATTGACTTGATATAGGAGAGTTTTCACGGTGGAGGGAGGGAGAGGGGGAGCTGTGACCATCTTCCTCTTGTGTATGGTGGATTCTGTTGTTATCTGTAACAATTGGTATGTCCTATTCAGTTTGTCCCTGCTTGAGCTGATTATGAGCAACTGCTGAAAAGCTCTCTCTAAACAGGCAGGATAAAATGTCAGACGATATTAGGCTAGTGGCACAATAGTGAAAAACTACAGACCTTAAGCATTATTTAAAAAAATCTTGAAAAGTAATCTGAAAATTCAGAAAAAACATAACCAAAAATGCATACAAAATGTGGTTTAACATACAAAATGTGAGTTAAAACAATAAGTCATTTTTTGATGACACATCCCTTTAACTGGATGGAACGTCTTGTCTTTTTCGGCATACAAACTATTTGTACGCCTATTCGGTTAGGTAGATCTGCTTCCTTAGTCATGGCGTGCCATATTTTCAGAAACGCATTAGTGTTAGGACTTTGGATTTGTAATTTACTTTTTAATATGATGGACAATAAGCCTTTTATTGATAAAGGTGGTTGCTGGAAACTTCTTATTGACCATTCAGTTTCGAGTCTTGCTCCTGACTCATTCCATGTACTTGCATTATCAAGACAAAGAGTATCCTGAGGAGTGGTGAGCTTATTACCTTGCTTATAGGAGGTTTTTCTAGTCAAAAACATACAAGTATTTTTAATTAAGCGTTGAAGGATATAATCCTGGCATGACAGTGGCGGGTATTTTCATATAATTGAAATGCTTCACTAAAAGCAGTAACAAAATCTGGATCCATACTGGTTTTCTGTCCCCACTTTCCTTCCTGTGCTGTTCATCTCTTTGGCCCTATTCAAGGTCCTTCATGGATAATCTTTTCGTCTAGTGTCAAGTGCATTGCAGTATGAGACTCCTGTCCTACATAATACTGGTCTTTAGAACAATTTATTTTTGACAGTATTAACAATACTAATCCATACTAAGAGAAGGGATTGTTAAGTGTAATTAATCATAAGAAATATAAATATATTTTTCTTAATCTGGTAATACCAAATTTTTAATCACTTTCAAAATTCATTCAGGGCCTATTCATGCCAGCCATGATTGTGTCAGGCATTGGTTCCCTAGGGTAGAATTGCTGCTAAACCATTGGTGACACAGTGCTCAGCATACCTGAAATAATCCAAACATGTTCTCCCAGCTATGGGGAAGCTTTCATAATGTGAAGTTTATTGTGGACTCACTTGTGGCACTGAGTCACTATATAATTCAGTTCCTCATGATTTAACCTGGACTGCCATTTCCAAATATCCATATACAGTGGGTACGGAAAGTATTCAGACCCCTTTACATTTTTCACTCTTTGTTTCATTGCATCCATTAAATAAGATCAAAAAGTCATTTTGGGTCATCAATGTCCATGTGCACCATCTTGAAAGAAAAAAAACAGTAATGTAGTATTTTTTTTTGCAATGTATTAAACAAGAGAAATGAAATATCCATAGGTCTTAAATCTTGAGACTTTTGCTGTGACACTCTATATTTAACTCACAGACTGCTGTCCAATTTCCTTCTGAGCTTCATTGAGATAGTTCCTACTCCTTCACTTGGAGTCCAACAGTGTTTAAAATGATTGGACGTGATTAGGAAAGGCACACACAGGTCTTTTTACGACACTCACAGCTCACAGTGCATGTCAGAGCACATGTCAATAATGTGGTCTATGGAATTCCCAAGAGTCTAGAGAAGAATTGTGCAAGGCACTGATCTGGCCTAAGGTACCAAAGAATTTCTGCAGCACCAATCAATGTTCTAATAGCACAGGGGCCTCAATAATCCGTTAAAATGGAAGAATGTTTGGGTGATACACAATCTTTCTCAAACATGACGTCCAGCAAAATCTAAGCAATTGTGGGAGAAGTGCCTTGGTGACAGAGGTTAAAGAGAAACCCAGTTCACTGTGGTGTGGTCCCAGAGATGCTGTAGGGAGATGGGGAGAAAAGTTCCACTATAGTACAACTATCACTGCTAGCCCAATCAGGGCTTATGTGCCAGGTGTGCTGACGGATGGCTTCCTCTGTGCCAAGCATATGTAAAGTCCGCATACAGTTTGCAAAAAAACTCATGAAGGATCCCAGACTATGAGTAGAAATAAAGATTCATGGTATTATGTGATGAAGATGATACTTTTGGTGTTAATTGTAGCGGTATGTGTGCGACGGAAAACAATGCACTGCTCCTCAAACTGCCCAATACCATCACAAACATAGTGAAACATTGGTGGTGGTTGGCGTGCATTGCATGCTATGGGGGTGTTTTCAGCTGAGGGGACAATGGACTATGGTGGTAATTGAAGGAAAGATTTTAAATGCAGCCAAGTACAGAGATGTCCTGGATGAAAACCTCTTCCAGACGCTCTAGACCTCAGACTGGGCCGAATGTTCTTCTTCCAATAAGACAATGACCCCTAGGCACACAGCTATAATAACAAAGCAGTGGCTTCAAAACAACTCTGTGCCCATTCTTGGACTGGCCCGAGCAACAGCCTGACCTAAAACACCACAAAATTGAGGCATCCTCTGAAGGGGACTGAAAATGGCCTGACAACCAATGTTCACCATCCAACCTGAGGGAACTGGAGAGGATCTGCAAGGAAGAATGGCAGTGGTCCACAAATCCGGGTGTGAAAAATCTTGTTGCATCATTCCAATGAGACTCATGGCTTCTACTATTCAAAGATGCTTCTATTCATACTGAGAAAGGGTCTGAATACTTATGACCTTTGGTATGTAAGTTTTTCTTTGTTTAATAAATTTGCAAATTATCTACATTTTCTGTTGCAAGATGGGGTGCAGAGTGGACATTAATCAGCAAAAAAAAATGTAAAGGGGTCTGAATACTTTCCATACCCACTGTAATTATTCACATTACAGTAATGATCTGCAAAATTATATTTGGGTGATAATAGACTACTGTCCCATGATTCTTTTTTTTGTTCAACTTTACTTTCAGACAATGGGAGCTTTTATGGGCACAAAGTTCTTCCATCCTTATTAGTATCAATTTCCTGGTGAGAAAAACAGTTTATAAATGGATAAAATCCATTTGCCTGAGATCCGGCCAGGTATATTTATTACATCAACGATATCATTACATGGTCAGCCAATGTCGTAACACTTGCATATAAAAGTGTTGTGGTTTCCATTTTTTATATAGTTATGATAGTACAAGTATTCCAGGGCATGATGGTTTCATTATAAAAAAAAAAAAAAAGAAAGCCAATAGCTGGCAATACCATCACTGTGGGAGGACTGTCTATAATTTTAGAGAAGGTAACTATAAGTGTACAATGTGCAATGCAGTGTATATTAGCTTTACTACATTAAACTTGAAAGTACATATAAAGGAGCATATTAGAGAGGCACATATTTCTTCAAATGTTTTACAACACTTTTGATAGTTACTCTTAAGTTCTCTCCAATTTCCATTTTTAATGGCATAAAAAATTTCTAGAGACTCAACAGAGGTGGGGATTAAAGAAGGACAGTGTTTAGCGAACTCTATTGGACTTCATAGTATTATACATCCAAAAGGACTTTAAGGGGTGTTCTTACCATGCTCTTTTACATAGCCTGCTCTTTACGGTCAGCTTCAGGCTCATACTTCCTTTTCAGTCTGTGGGTGGGTCTGCATTGATTGACATTTCAGCTCTCCAATTTCTAGTTGAGTCTGTTAGAGGGACACTGGTGATGGAGATGTTTCAACAGTAGGGCAAAAGACTGCATAGCTGTAAAGCAGCGGTCCCCAACCTTTTTTCTACCATGGACCGGTTTGATGAACGTCAATATTTTCAACGGGCCCAGAGGGTGGGGGGGGACGGGGTTGTGGCGGGGTGGGGGGGGGTGGTATTGGGGGCGAGGTTATGGAGGGGATTGGTTTGATTTAGATCCACACCACAAAAAAAAAAAACCAATAAAAGTGTTTACTGTGTCATATAGGGGTATGTAGCGGGGTAACCTAGGATTTTATTTCTGGGAGACTGGTTGCCAGCTTGTGGTTCCCTATTATATTAATAATGCATGACCCACTGAGATGATAATCAGTTCTGCACAGTAAATTGATCGCTCTGTGGGTAGCATTATTACATGTAATTTTGATAACATATTTAATAAGTCTGTACAATTATAGATGATTTACAGTATGCACCCTCTGTAATAATATTAATTTCCCCACCAGTAGTGGTAGTGATACATAGCTGCCCCCAGTATTGTTAATTAAACATAGCTGCCCCCAGTTGTGATAATGAAACATAGCTGCCCCCAGTAGTGATAGTGGGTTACATAGCTGCCCAAGTTGTGATAGTGATAAAAAGATAGCTAACCCAGTAGTGAAAATTTGAAAATAGCGTCCTGTGTGTTTGTGTTTAAATAGATAGCTGCCCCCGTTTGATAATAAAAACATAGGGGCCCCATTTTATTTTTTTAATGAAATTTAGTTGCCCCATTTGTTTTAAAATTAAAAATTTAGTCCCCCGTAGTGATAATAAAAACTAGTCCCCAATTTAAAGGAAAATTTGGTCACAAAAGTTCCCCCTGTATTGATAATGAAAAATAGCGGGCCCCCATTTTGTGATAATGACCATAGCTCCCCCTGTAGTGATAATGAAAATAGTTTACCCCCAGTAGTGTTTAATAAAAACTTTGCTGCCCAGTATGATAATAAAACCCATAGCTCCCCCTGTAGTGATAAGACACATAGCTGCCTCTGTAGGGATAATGAAACATAGCTGCCCCAGTAGTGATACATGTCCCCCTGTAGTGTTTCATGGGCTCCAGTAGTGTAGTTGATACCATGCTCCCCCCAGTAGTGTAAATAGCTCCCCCCAGTAGTGTTTTGTGTGCAATAGGGGCCCCCAGAAATGATGTCTTTAAAATAGTGCCCGTAGTGAAGTGACACTTTAGTTTCCCCCGTATTGATGATACAAAAGCTGCCGCTTTTGTGTAAAAAAGACACTTAGTGCCCCAGTAGTGCTGATACTTAGCCCCCCTGTAGTGAAAAAAAAATTAGCCGCCCCTTTGTAGTGATTTTTAAAAAACATAGCTCCCCCTGTAGTGATAATAAAAACATAGCTGCCCCCCAGTGTGATAATGAAACATAGCTGCCCCTGTATTTTGATAATGAAACTAGTGCCCCTGTTGTGTTTAAATGAAACAAAGTTTGCCCCTTTTAGTGATAATGAAACTTTAAGTGCCCCCATTTGGATAATAAAAAAAACTAGCTGCCCCAGTATTTGTTGAAAAAATAGTGCCCCCAGTAGTGTTTGGAAAAACATTAGCTGCCCCTGTGTGATAGTGAAAACATAGCTCCCCCCTTTTGTGTTTAAAAAATATAGCCCCCCAGAAAGGTAGTGTTTAAATAGGGGGAAACCCCCGTAGTGTTTAGTGAGGCTTGCTGAAATTTTGGGGTTGTGATGCTTTTGTTTGGCCCCTAGGTTTTGGGGGGGGTGTTTTCTCCCCTTTGCCCAGGTTAATTTAGTGATGAAAAAAAAGGGGCCTTGGGGGCCCCCTTTTTTGAAAATTTTTGAAAATTTATTTTGGGCCCCCCATTTTAACCCTTTCCCCCCCCCAAATTTTTGTGGTTTATGTGGCCCCACTAGCGGCCCCCCAGTAGTGAAATTAGTAAAATACATTGTTTTTGCCCCCCAAGGTGGGGTTTGTAATGATACAAAAAAGCCCCTTTTTTTAATTTTAAAAAATAAATGGATTACAAAAAAAGCCCCCAAACCTTAGGTTAAAAGGGTTTTTTCATAGCTTAAAACCATTGGTTTAAATTGATAATGCCCACATAAGTTTCCCCCCCATTGTGAAAGAAAAATAAATGATAATCCCCCTTTGGCCCCAGTAGTGAAAATTTGACACTTAGTCCCCCAGTAGTGATAATGACACATACCCTGCCCAGTAGTGATAGTGAAAATTTGGGCCCCCAAAGTAGGATAGTGTTTGCATAGCTCCCCCCCCAGTATTGTTGTGATGCATAGCTACCCCAGTAGTGATGTGATTGCTTTAGCTCCCAAAGTAGTGATAGTGAGGGAATAGTTTCCCCCAGTAGTGATAGTGAAAATAGCTGCCCCCAGTAGTGTAAAAGCGGGCCCCAGTAGGGAAAAGGAACATAGCTGCCCAGTAGGGATTTGTTTACATACCCTCCCCCCAGTAGTGTTTGGGGGAACATAGCTGCCCCAGTAGGGATAATGTTACATAGCTGCCCCCAGAGGGATAGTGATAAATAGCTGCCCCCAAAGTAGGGGTTTCATGCCCCCCCAGTAGTGTTTGTGATACATAGCTTCCCCAGTAGGGTTAATGAAAACATAGCTGCCCCCCTTTTGTGATAGTGATACAAAAGTTTCCCCAAAAAGTGCTAATAATACGTGCTCCCCCAAGTAGTGATAGTGAAATTGTAGTTCCCCCCGTAGTGATAAGGGAAATTAGTGCCCCCAGTAGGTTTAGTGAAAATAGCCCCCCAAAGTATTTGGTATTGTACATAGTTTCCCCCTGCAGTTTTTTTAATAATACTTAGCTCCCCCAGTAGTGATAATGATACGTAGCTGCCCCCGTAGTGTTAGTTGCTGCCCCCCAGTTTTTGTTAGCTGTCCCCTTTTAGTGATGGGTGTCCCCCAGTGTGATAGCTCCCCCAATTTTTTTTTGGGCCCCCCAAATGGTTAGCTCCCCCCCAGAGTGAAGTGTCCCCCAGTAGTGATAGTGCCCCATTTGTGTTTGGGCTGGCCCCCAGTGTGTTAGTTTGTCCCCATTTTGGTTTTAAGCGGGCCCCCCAGTAGTGGTTTAGCGGCCCCCAGTAGTAAATAGTTCCCCCCAGTAGTGTTAGCTGCCCCCCATTTTGTGATAGGGGGGCCCCCCAGTAGTGGTAGCTGCCCCCAGGGGGAGTTTAGGTTTTCCCCCAGTAGTGATAGCGGCCCCCAGTGTGAAAAGCTGCCCCCCAGTGTGATAGCTCCCCCCAATGGGGTGATAGTGGCCCCGAAATTTGGGGTTTGTCCCCCAATAGGAAAATGGCCCCAGTAGTTTGCTGCCCCAGTAGTGATAGCTGTCCCCCATTTTTGGGGATAGTTTGCCCCAGTATTTTTTTGCGGCCCCCCCTTTTGTGATAGCTCCCCCCAGTAGGAAAAGTGGCCCCTGAAAGTGAAAGCTGGCCCAGTAGGGGAAAAGCTTTTCCCCCCGTAGTGATAGTCCCCCCCAATTTGGGGAAGCTGCCCCAGTAGTGATAGCTGGCCCCCATAGTGATGATATTTGGGCCCCCAGTAGTGATAGCTGCCCCCCCAGTAGTGATGGGCTGCCCCCGTAGTGAAAAGGCTGCCCCCCAAAGAAGTGTTATTTCCCCCCAGTAGTGATAGCTGGCCCCAAATGTAAAAGGCCCCGGGAGTGATAGCTGGCTCCCAGTAGGGTTAGCGGTCCCCCGTAGTGATAGTGGCCCCAAATTTAGTGTTGTTTGGGCCCCCCGTAGGATGCGGGCCCCACAGAAAGTGATAGTTTGCCCCCAGTAGTTTTTGCTTCCCCCCAAAGTAGTGAAAAGCTGTCCCCGGTTAGTGATAGCTCCCCCCAGTAGTGATACTGCCCCAAAGTAGTGTTTGCTGTCCCCAGTAGGATAGCTGCCCCAGGTGATAGTTTTCCCCCAGTAGTGATAGTGTCCCCAGTAGTGTTAGCTGCCCCCCAGTAGGAAAAGCTCCCCCCCGTAGTGATAGCTGGCCCCCAGTAGTGTAGATAGGGGCCCCCCAGTAGTGATAGGGGGGCCCCCTTTTAGGGGATAGTGCCCCCATTTGGTTGGGTGTTCCCCTTTTGTAAATTGCTGTCCCCCAGTAGTGATAGCGGGCCCCCCAGTAGTGATGCTGCCCCCAGTTGGAAAAGGCTGGCCCCAGTAGTGTTTAAGCTGCCCCCTGTAATGATAGTCCCCCCTTGTAGTGATAGCGGGGCCTCCCAAAGTAGTGATAGGGGGCCCCCCGTAGTGATAGCTCCCCCCAATAGTGTTTAGTGGCCCCCAGGGTTATAGTTTTTGCCCCCAGTATTTTTTTGTGTCCCCCAGTAGTGTGTCCCCTCGTATTTGATGCCCCCCCCAGTAGTGATAGCTCCCCCCCGTGTGTTAGTTTCCCCCCCTTTTAGTGATAGCTGTCCCCCAGTAGTGAAGTGCCCCCAGTAGTGATGTGGCCCCCAGTAGTGTTTAGCTGGCCCCATTTAGTTTAAAGCTGCCCAGATTTTTTTGTGGCCCCCCAGTTTTGTTAGCTTTTCCCCCTTAGTGTATTTTGCCCCCAGTATTTTGATGGGTTTGGCTCCCGTAGTGATAGGGGCCCCCCAGAGAAAAGGGGATTTGGGCCAACCCAAAGTAGTGTTAGCTGCCCCCCCCAGTGTGATAGCTTTTCCCCAGTGTGTTAGGGGGCCCCCCCATTTGGATAGGGCGCCCAGTAGTGATAGTGCCCCCAGTTTGTTTGCGGGGCTCCCGTATGATAGCTGCCCCAAGTGTGATAGCTGGCCCCCGTAGTGTTAGCTGGCCCCATTTGTGATAGCTGCCCCCAGTAGTGATAGCTGCCCCCAAAGTAGTGATTGCTTGCCCCCCAGTGTGATAGCTGTCCCCTTTTGTGATCCCTGCCCCCGTAGTGATAGTTGCCCCCAAAAGTAGTGTAGCTGTCCCCGGGTTAGTGATAGCTGTCCCCTGTAGTGATAGCTGCCCCAGTGGGGGTGATAGCTGCCCCCCGTAGTGTTAGCTGCCCCCCAGTAGTGATAGCTGCCCAATTAGTGAAAAGTGGCCCCCGGTAGGGGTTGCGGGCCCCCCGGTAGTAAATGCTGTCCCCATTTGTGTTTGTTTGTCCCATTTAATAAATGGGGCTCCCCCCAGAAATAAATAGCGGTCCCAAAGTAGTGATAGCGGGCCCTAGTAGTGATGCGGGCCCCCCAGTAGGAATAAGCTGTCCCGTTTTTTGAAGGGGCCCCCCGGAATAGTGATAGAAAATTTAGCACCCCGGACAGCAGTGAGAGGCGGGGGGGAGTGGGGATGTCATGCTCATATCCCCCCTGCGCCGGGCCAAACTTTGTAGTTGCGGAGCTCAGTGAGGCCGCATTACAATAAATAGGGAAAAAGCAGGGGGGGTTTAAATGCCCGGCCTCCTGCTTTCCCTGTAATGCAGCGCCACGCTGAGCGCAGCTGCTAGGTCTGCGCGGCCGGATTACAGCGGCCGCGCAGACCAGATGCCGACCCCCCGGATAGAGTCACGGGCGGTCGGCATTTGTTAGCCCGGGGCCGTGGACGGAGGGGATGCGCTAAAGCCCGCTGCCGGTCCTCGGACCGGCGGTTGGGGACCCATGCTGTAAAGGGTTAAACTTTGTCACTGAGAAATATAAACAAGATCCTTCCTGCTAATAAGACACAGCAGGGAATGACATCACCACCCTAGTTTAGAGCAGAGAGAGGTGGGCGGTAATTAGAGAAACTCAGATGAATAAGCAGGAGATAAGAACTGCTCTAGCTCTGATATGAAGCAAAATCAGAACAGCAATGTATTTGGTAATATTATTTCTTTGCCTTTGCCTACATGTTTAAAGCTAATAATTGTGGTGAGAATAACTGTTTAATTATAGATCTGATTTGGTTTAAATTAGTGAAGTTATTGCTAGGGCATGTTGACATGATTTTTTCCACGGATTACCAGTCTATATGTGATGGATGTGCCACCCTTTTGGGCATGGGTTAGGTTTTTTTTTAAGACGTGGAATCCCATTGCACAGAATAGGACACTGTTTGCACCCTAAATCCAGGTGGATTACATGAATTTTACACAGAAATCTGAACGAAAGTCCACCCTGTGAACAAGACTTATAGCTGTTTATTCACAAATAATGGACTCAGAGTTATTTGTTTGTTCTTGTGCTGTTCTTGTATTTTTACTGATTTTATTCACCATGCGAGTGGCACTTCTGATGTAAGAAAAGGTTTAAAGGGAACCTGTCACATAGGTGATGCCCCCCTTGCTGAGGGCAGCACAAGCTAGTGTCAGACCTGCTGTTCCCAGCCCTGTGTCCCCTTTTTCTTAAATCTGTAGTTTTAGAGCATTTAATGCTCAAATCTTATTTTTATGAGCAGGTGTTTTGCCCCGCCCACAAAGGCTAGCCCCAACCCACTGGGCAGTTATTCACATGTTTCTACCTATTCAAAAAATGGTTTATCAGTTGAGGTGGGCGGGGCTACCCTAGGTGGGGGGGAATGAAAAAAACTGATCTTTGAATGACTCTTTTTTGCTAAAAAATGCGATTTGAGCTTAAATACTAAAAAAACTGCAGCATCAAAGAATAAGGGACACGGCGGGAAAAGAGGTCGAAACTGCTTGGGGCATAATCTATGTGACAGGTTCTCTTTAATTTAATTACAGGCCTTAACAGACCTGAATTTCTGCATTTTTACTATGACTGTGAGTAAGGACCAGAATGGTCTGAAAGGAGTCGATCTCGTAGGGTTTCTTTTTTGTCTGATACGCTAATCTTGATGTTTTTATTCGGGTACAATAAAGCGGATTATAAAGTTGACTACAGACTTCTTTGCTCTTGGAAAGACTTTATTGAAATTCAATAGAAGCATTGAAAAAAATGTGTTAACATTGTTGAGCCTATTAAATTTGCTTTAAACTACTGTTATAAAAGAAAAAAAAGGGGGCACTTTTAGCAAAATTTTTGGGCGACATGTTGGCCTTTAGGGCCAGTTTAAATAACTTTAAGGCAGTGTAGAAGACCACAATGTATGAACCTGTTCTTTGCGGTCATACATAAGGCGCAGTCTGTGCCAATCGACAAGTCTGGCTCAGGGACCACCCTTTAAATTGGTTGTTTAATTGTTTACACCCCAGTTTGGCGTCAAAATCATAAATGTATCCACCTCTATGAAAGTGATTTCGACGCTCCCCTTTCCCCCTAAAAATTTTTGGACATTAAAAAGTGTCGCTCCTTTGCTTATCGCCCAAAGTTTGGAGGTGATTTTTCATACATCTATAGAACAAGTTATACAGCTTTTTGACCCATATAACTGGCACAGCTCGTTCTTCCTGTCGCTCTTAGTGTCTTATGATTTTTTCCTCCAAACACTTTTTTGCGTAAATTAAACATATATATTATTATATATTATATATATATATAATTTATATATTTTTATTTTATATATATTATTATAAATATATCATCACTTACATATGACTACACACACTTCTGTGTATTTATGTCAGTTTTATGTCAGGGTTGCTGGTTCCTTAGCGTTACTAAGATGCCAAATTTCATGTTTTACAGCTGTACAGTCCAAAAGACCCCCCGGTGGTACGCATTATTGAGGGTCCATTCTTTTCAGAAGTGACTTGCCATTTTCAACATGTTCAGCAGATTATGAGAGTCTACAATTTACCCGGGTTGGAGTCATTTTAGTTTTTATGTAAAGTGGTTTCCCCTTCACACATTTGGCCTATTGGGAAAGAAAAACCGGTTTAAGGGGTTTAAATTTTTTGGGGGTAATTTGGCCCCAAATTGGGGTTCCAAAAAGGGGGGGGCCGGGTTTTTAAGGCAGGGGGGTTCCCCGGGCAAGGTTTTCCGGAAAGGTTTTTTGGGGGCCGTTTTCCCCAAGGGCCTTGGGGGCCACAAAAACGGCCGCCCTTTTGGACAGAAATTTTTTTTGGCGTTTAAAAAGGTGGGAGGAAAAGGGCCCTTTTTTCCCCCCTTTTAAACCCCCCCTGGACAAATTTTGGTTTAATCCCCTTTTTTTTTTTTTTTTCCCTCCGAAAACCCGGTCGAAAAAATGAACATGTTCCTTGAATTTCGGACCGCCGGCGGTCTGAAAAACCGGCAGGTGGAAAACCCGTGAGTGGGGACTGCGGCGCGGGTTTTTTCATAGGGGCCCATTGTAAACGTTTTCACCGGGCTGAACAATTTTTAAAAAATGAAAACCGTTGAAAAACCCGGGGGAAAACTGTGGTGGGGACAAAGGGCCCTTTTGATTTCTCTTAGGCTAAGGATAATTTAAACCCCCTTGGTTGCAATTTGAGTTTGTTCTGGAGCTGACAGGTTGTCCTTTTGACTGTGATGAGCTGACCTAGTGTCTCCCAAATTGAAATAAGCACAGACGGGTGCCATAGCCCCTGTTGTTTTACCAATCAATGATTGTCCCAATAGTCATACCATCGCTTATCAGACATTTATGAATGTCTCAAGCAAATTTATGGATTCATCACTGTTGATACATAACAGACTTATGTACATTTTGCTTATGTGAAATCATGTTCAGTGCACAGTACATGTGAAAAGGCGTTTGATAAAGGCATTCAGAGATGGCAGATTTTCCAATGTGGGTTAAAGGACATTTAAAAAGCAAAAAAACAAAGATAAAAACCAGCAGATGTGTGTAAAACACTTGTGGGATTTGCTGTTAATTCACTGTGGATTTGTGGTGGATTTGCTGCAAAATCTTTTGTGTTTTTTTCTGCTGCATTGGAATCCAACCGAAAGCTCCATTCTCATCACACTTAGGTTATATAAAAGTAAAATGTCCTCTTTTTTAATGTATATTGCAAATAAAGGTATATTATACAGAAAACTATCATCTAATTTATATGAAATATTTATTGGTTGAGTCATGATTAAATAGAATCATGGATGTTAACTTCAAGCCACAGGTTTATAAATTTGGTGTATTTTTTGCCTATGACTTTTAAGGGGGGGGGAAGGGGGTAACTGTTGGGGGGCGAATAGCGCCAACCCCTCGGCTGAGGCTCTCTAGAAACCAAGGGCCACCTTGTCACTTAAAGGACACATGTCAACTATTTTTTTATTTTAACTAAATTTGATAATGACATATGCTCCATTTTCACTGTTCTTTTTCTGATTGTAAATTTCTGTATGCTTTTTTTTTTGAGGGGAATTTTATAGCATTTGAGAGTGTTTTACTGTAGCCTGTGAACAGCAGCTGACTCATTGACTTCTATGAGAAAGTTTTCTAGGCATGCTCTGTGACCTGGAAGAAACCATTGTGCAAGGAGGTGGAGGAGATGAGCTGTGACCTAACACTGTTAATTGTGGATCCCTTCTTGTCTACACGTTGGTGTCACCCTTAAAGGGGTTTTTTCCACGATTCATTTTTAACCCTGCATCCAGCTCTTCGTTGTGTGCTCAGAAAAGGGGCATTTTTTTTTGTTTGAATTGAAAACATGTGACCTGCAGGTGAATCCCCAGGCCTTTTTCCTTTTTGTAGTCAAAGAAAGGTGTTTTTTGTGTAGAATGTAAAGTAGTACATTTTTTAGCTTCGAGATGAACTTTTGCCTCCCGCACAAAGGGTTTTCCGTTCAAATCCCCTTTGGAAAACCCAAACCTGTGGTTTTTAATTTCTCTTTTCAATGCACAAACCTCTTTGAGGTTTCTTGTATTTATTTGCACTGTTTGACTAATTAATTATGAATACAGTGGACGGGAGTAGAATGACAGAA
Organism: Phyllomedusa bahiana; assembly: GCA_025379985.1. Lineage (NCBI taxonomy): Eukaryota > Metazoa > Chordata > Amphibia > Anura > Hylidae > Phyllomedusa > Phyllomedusa bahiana. The sequence continues at coordinate 70,679 of JAODAL010006000.1, read as the reverse complement.
CCTGGGCGTTTGAAACACTCAGTAGCTGCCTGAGAGGTGAAGTGTTGTCTGAGCATGTAGCGACCACTGGAGCTGAGAAGCTATCACCTATGGTCTCGTTTCTCCCTGAGTTGAGCTGTAAACAATGGATCTCTAAAGGAGCAGCTAAGACAAAAAAATGGTCCAGAATTTTTAATAATGATGATGTGGTGAAAATGTTTATTATTTAATTTACAAACTTCCCACGTCAATTTTACTTCGTGGCAAAACCCCTTTAAGTGTAACCCTGCCTGTGATGATAATAGGACTGCTGAAAAGTTTTCTTTACAGAGAGTCCAGACTATGATGAGGCTAAAGTGGAAAAAAAGTGAAGTGCAGGATTTTATGATTTTTTTTTTAAATATAGAGATATGGAAAATAAAGGGGTTATGAAGGTCAATATTTGAAAATTGGTTGTGGTGCTTCAAGAAATCAAAAAAGTCATACTTACCTTCCAGTACCACCACTGCCAGTGGTCTTCTGTTTACTTCTGGTCGTAGCGCCACTGCTGTAGCCCCTGAGTGGCTGCAGTGTTCACCTGCCATCTGTCTGACTGACATCACTATTTAAAGCGTTCACTTACAAACAGTGATGTCAGGAAATGTCATGTGATCACTGTAGACAATCAACAGCAGCACCAGTGATGCTCTAACCGGAAGCAAAAAGAAGACCCGGCCAGCAGCAGCAGTGCTGAAATGCTGGTGAGTGTGCAGGTAAGTATGGCTTATTATTTTATTTTACAAAATCAATCGCGAAAACCCTCTTAAGAAAAACATCACCACACATTCCTAACAAATATGTGTCACAGAAAGATACAGCTGAAACAGTAGTTCTTTTTTGATAAGACAGTCCCTTTAAAAAGGGAATAGATTGTAAGCTCTCTTGAGCAGGGCCCTCACACCTTGTGTCTGATCTCTTAGTAGCTTTTTACTGTGCAATTTATGTTTTTTGGCTGTTTCTATACCCTGTAAATAAAGTGTAAAGTACTGAGGAATATGTTGGTGCTATAGAAATAAAAATATTTTTTTATTATTAAGAAATTAGCATCGTAAATGGTTAATGGTACCGTAGCTCCGAGGTCATGTTACAGAGTTTGCATTGAGGCCCAGGAGCTTCTAGTAATGCCCTACTTTCAAGCATAGTATTCATTTTGTAACACTGGAGGTTTTGTACATGACCCACATGGGGCATGCAATGGATTGGCGTCAAGTCGTATGCATGATAGAATATAGCATTACTTGAGTCCTTTTCTCTGTATGTATGTTTACTGCCTGAATTATGCTTCTTGACAGGAACTGATGGCCTTTCTATAGATATCAGCTCACACATCGACATCCGTGATCACGTCAACAAAGAAATTGCCATGAGACTCAGCACTGACATCCAGAGCGAGGACACCTTCTTCACTGACCTCAATGGTTTTCAGGTTATTGCTTACCATCCTATTAATGTCTCTACAAACAAAAAAGTGAACTTGACCTTTGTGTCTGTAGTCAGTTATATGCTTATAAAAAGTAAATATCACACAGGGGTGGAAAGTGTTCTGCAGTGATTCTAACCGGATATGTAAGGTTATTGGTTAAAGGATGATCATAAGATCTTCAGATGAGATTACCTTCTTATGCCATAAGAATTCAGTGTTAACAAGTGTTATGGCAGTATGGTACAACATGTTCAGGCTATGTTCAGACATGTTGGTTTTGCTGTGGATTTATTGTACCATCCACATGTATTGGAAATGTTTGTGCTGTAGACTTGTACATCTACAGCAATCTCATTTTGTTGCATATTTCACACCTGCAGATTTCACACCTTAAGGGGGCACGTTCATGAAAAAAAAATTTTTCCCAATATTGAAAAAAACAATATTCCGACTTTTTAAAGGGTTTTTTTAAAAAAAAAAAATATAATTTAGACTTGGGGGGGTTGATTTTTTTTTATGTTTTATACGGGGTATTCAGTTAAACCAGAAGTTTTTTTTATATACTTTTAAAAAAAGGGAACATAATTTATGCATGTTTTCTTTACTATTTGACATAAAATTTCAGAAAAAAACCTTAAAGGGGGTTTTAGGTTTTTTTAGGATTAAAAATTAAATTTTTTTTATTTCCCAAAAATGTTTGTAATAAGGGAGGAGAGAAAATTTTTTAAAGGGGCATTTTTATAACTTTCTCCCAAAAGTCAAAAAATTTACATACTTTTTTTTTTGGGGTTTTTGGGTTTAGCTGAAAGGTTAACGGGCAAAAGCGGGGAGGGGTAGGGGGACTAAAAGGACCACTCCCGGGCTTTGTTCCTAGGGGGAGGGGACTGAGGGGGCTTTTCGGGCATTTTTCCACAGAGCCTTTTGAGGGAAGGACGCTCCCAGATGCGACCCCCAGGGGCGGGCCCCCCAAGCAGTGGAAGCTAAAACCAGACAGGTAACTTTAACGGGGTTTTATAGGGCCCAAAACAGTTAAATTTTTTGTTTGCAGAAAAAAGGGACTGTCTACAAAAATGTGGGACTTTTTTTCCTGTGCGTTTTTTTGGGGCAAACATTGATCGGGTTTTTTATATGTTTTTTTAAAGTAATGGTTTTCCTAGGAGGGGCCCCATTTTTGATACGTACTCTTTTTTCCACTGTGGATAATGAACAAAATTCTTCCCAAAGTTCCCCGGGGGCTTTCTTCCAAGGTCTTTTTTTTTTTGTTTTTGGGTTGATACCCAAACATGTGGCCCAAAAAAAACCCATATTCTATTGAGACACAAAATCTTTCTCCCCCCTGACCCGGTATGATGGCTGGACATTTCCCCATCTTTTTTTTACTTTTGGATAATTTTTTTATACAGGGGGAAAAAAGGCACCTTTCGGTATCGGGAAAAAATTGTACACAAGGATAAACCCAGACTTGTGCAAGTCCACAGTTCTCTTCCTGAGGGTCTTGGTAAATTTTCTTTTAGACTTTACTGGATGTTAAACCCCAGAAACAGTTGGTTTTTTTTTGTGGGATTTTAAAAAAAGTAAAATTCACAGGTTTTGTCTCTAATTAATACTAAAAACGACAATACGGGCAACACCCACAATATATTTACCCGGACCACAAAAACCCAAAAGATTTTATGGTCACAGAAAAAAAAACCAAAAAAATTAAAAATCCAAAATTTTATTTAGAAAAAATTAAAATCCCACACTTTTAAAAAAATAAAAGGGAGATGCAAAAAATGGTTTAAGTAACAACACTCACCAGGGGGACCCCTCACCAATTTGTATATATTTAAAACAGTAGGTAAATGATTAAAAAAATTCTTATATATAACCCGGGTTTTTTTCAACAAAAAAAAAGAGTTTAAAGGTTTCACCCGTGCATCTCATTCCAAAAGTTAATTTGTTTAAAACGTAATAGCTCCCCCAATGTCAAAAAATGTATTTTTTAAAACCCAAAATTATTTTAAAAATGATCCCCAAAATGTCCCTAGTTTCAAATTTTAAAATTTGCAATGGGTAGAAAAAAAAAGTGCATTTAAAATTAAAAGGGGAAAGCCCCAGTGAATAAAGGGATAAGACAGGAATAAATTTTTCCAAATAAAAAACTCCCCGGAAAACCCTTATAATACAAAAAATGACTTTTGGGGTCCCGAAAAAAAGCATATTGCAATTTTGTGTTTGTTAAACCCGATGAGTTCTGGGGCAAAAAATAATTTTCCCCCACGTGGTTTGCGTGTAATAATGCCTTTTCTCAGGGAATGCTGTTATCTGCTGTTTGATTTATTTTTTTTTGGTGATGGTCCCCTGGTGAGTGTTGTTACTTCACCATTGTTTGCGATTTGCCTTTTTTTTGCTTTTTTTATATGAAAGATTTTTTAAAATTTATAAAAAACATTTTTGGGGTTATTAATTTATTTTTGGGACTTTTTTTTGTGACCTTTTTTCTTGTAGCTTGATGTCTCTAATTAACTAGTTTTTTACCAATAAACCAAATCGAAGTTCCAAAAGGCATGATATCATTTATTTTGCTTGTATTTCCCTTTTTGTTTTTTAAAAAAATTTGTAATCTAGTGTATTTTAAAATTTTGACTTTGCAGACAAAAAAAAAAAAAATTTCCCTTAAAAAAAATTTTCTCTTTCATTTAAATTTTGGCATTGGGGAAATTAAATAATTTGGTTCCGGGGTTTGAATAAAAACCCGGGTTTTTTGCTTTTTTTCTGTCAGTAGTGGAGAAAAAACATGATATGGTTTTTTTATATTGTGTAAAGTAAACTTTGGTTTCAACTGGGATTTATTTAAAATTTATTATTATTTATATTTAATTTTTTTTTATTCCCCTTTGTTTAAAAGACTTCCTGGTTTGTTTTCTCGACTTCCAATTCCTTTTGAACCCCTGTTTAAAATTTGGGCAGTGGGGATTGCTTTTAAAATCACGGGGTGCCCGGGGGAGGTGTGATTGTTATCAAAAAGGACCTGATAAAATGTGAAGGAAAAACTTAAAAAAACTCCCCCAGTACAAAAAAAACATTAACCCCTTATCCTTTTCATTGCTGCATTTCATTGCCCCATTTTGGGCTTGGGCATTGGTCCCTTTAAAATGCGGTTTCCAGCTGTTTGGGGGAAAATAAACTTCCCCAAAGCCCACTGATTTGATTTTTTATAAATGCCTTGATGGGAGTTTGTAGTTTCCCACAGCGGGAAAAGCGCATTTTGCCGACCAATGGTTAGTTATTTATGTCCAGAAAAACAAGGGAGTGATATTATGTCATGGCACTTTTACAGAAAAAGCAGCAACTAAAAAAAAAATGGGGTTAGTTCCCCTGCCTTCAGAGTTTTATCTCTTTCTTTCCAGCTAAAAAGGGAAAAGTTTTTATTGTTTTCTTGGAATATTGGTTTTAATAAAGATACCCATGTCAGAAAGAAGTGTCACCAAAAATGTATAGGGGTTAAAATCCAGTAACCCCACAAAAATCCGAGGAAAACCCCATATGAAACACGACTTACTGTAAATCAGTGTGTTTCCCTCAAACGGTTGTACAGGATTAGTAACACTTGGACATCTTTCCCAGAAACATTTCCATGGGTTGTTTGGTTTTTTGGGCTCAGCTCCATTTTCTTCAACATGAAAAATAAAACATGGGGAGATGGTGCTGTTATATGAAGAAAACACCCATTTTTTCTAATCCTGCACTACCTCTTTATAGTGGTTTCACACTAACTTCTGCTATTGCCACCCACTGTACTAAAATAAAAAAAATGAATACTTGTGTCTCCATCCCCAAAGCTTGGGCGCTGCTGAAACGCTGGTGTCCCCTTCTGGTCCTTCTCACACGGCTTCCTGTCCATAGCTCACATGACGGTGATCCAATCACTGGCTGCAGCAGCCACATCTTGTACATGCAGGCTTGTCACCGTTGAGACCAGTGATTGGATCACCGTCATGTGAGCTATGATGGTGGCAACAGAAGAGGTAGTAAGTACTGGTTAATTTTAGTGTAGTTGAGGGTGGTAGGCAAGTTTTTTAAATTATTGGAAAAAAACAAAACTTTTTCGTAACAATTTAAAAAACCAAAAGGGAAAAGTATAGGAAACCCTAACTGCAAATATGCAAAAATTTAGCTATTTCCCAATTTTTAAAATTGAAAAAGCAGGGGTTATAGGGGGGGGGCGGCAGCAAAAATTTGCAGGGCCGCCCATCTGCTGTTTACCCCCCCTTCAAAAAACCAACCACTTCCACCCTAATGCATAAGGCTTTGGAAGAAAGGGCCGGAGATGCCCTTTATAAGGGGTAGTAGGCCCCCCCATAACCAGGGTAAGTGCCCTTACAGGCAGGTAGAGCCCCCTCTGTAGCCGGGTAGAGGCCCCCTTTTTTTGCCGGGTTTAGATGCCCCCCTCTGTAGCCAGGAAAGGGGGCCCTCTGTACCAGGTAGAGCCCCCTCTGTCCCAGGTAGTGCCCCCTCTGTAGCCCAGGTAGGGCCTCTTTTGTAGCAGGTAAAAGCCCCCCGAGCCAGGTAGTGCCCCTTTGTTAGCCAGGTGTGCCCCCCCTGCCCCAGGTGGGGACCCCCAATTGTGCCAGGTAGGCCCCCCGTTGCCAGGGAACCCCCCCTTTTTGGTAGCCAGGGTAGTGCCCCCCTGTTGAGGTTAGTGCCCCCCTGTTGCCAGGATGCCCCCCCCCTTTTGCCAGGTTAGTGCCCCCTCTGTTGCCAGGTGGGGACCCCCCCTTGAGCCAGGAGTGCCCCCCCTTTTTCCCCAGGGAAAAGGCCCCCTCTTTTGCCGGTGGCCCCCCATTGTAGCCAGGTAGTGCCCCCTCTGTTGCCGGGTTGGGCCCCCCCCCATTGGCCAGGTAGTCCCCCTCTGTTGCCAGGTAGACCCCCGCCAGGTACCCCCGGTTAGGCCCCCTCTGTTGCCGGGGGGCCCCCCCCATTGTAGCCAAGTAGTGCCCCCTCTTTTGCCGGGTGACCCCCCCCTTGTACCCAAGGTAGTGCCCCCTCTGTTGCAGGTAGTCCCCTTGTTCCAGGTGCCCCCTTTTTGTGCCGGGGGAGTGCCCCTCTGTTCCCAGGTAGCCCCCCCCTTGTAGCCGATGTGCCCCCCTTTTTTGCCATTTGACCCCCCCATTGTAGCCGGTGTGGCCCCCTTGTTGCCAGGGGGCCCCTCCTTGTTGCGAGTTCCCCCCCCTTTTTCCCCGGGGGGGCGTGCCCCCTCTGTTGCCAGGTGCCCCCCCCTTTGTACCCGGGTAGTGCCCCCTTGTTGCCGGGTAGACCCCCATTTTTTAGCCAGTAGTGCCCCCTCTGTTGCCGGAGCCCCCCCTTTGTAGCCAGGTAGTGCCCCCTTTTGGGGTTGCCCAGGTAGTCCCCCCCTCTGTTCCCGGGTAGACCCCCCTTTTTGCCAGTTAGTGCCCCTCTGTTGCGGGTGCCCCCCCCATTTGTGCCAGGTATTGCCCCCCCTGTTGCCAGGTATCCCCCCCCCCATTGTACCCAGGTGTGCCCCCTAGTTGCCAGGTGCCCCCCCCCCATTGTACCCAGGTAGTGCCCCTTGTTGCCAGGTGGCCCCTCTTTTGCCGGGACCCCCCTTTTGTGCCAGTGTGCCCCTCTGTTGAAAAGGTAGCCCCCCCCCCCTTTTTGGACGGGTAGCTCTGTTGCCAGGTGACCCCCCCATTGTAGGGCAGTAGAGCCCCCTTAAAACTTAAAAAATAATTAAAAATAATAAAAGACTTACCCTCCCCAGGCTCCCTGAGCTGGGACATCTCCCGGCCGCTGGGGGGTAGTCTCAGCTTTTCGCGGGGGGGAGTGAGTGCAGTCCGCGGGGGTCACCCCTGCGACACTGAGGTTTTGTAAGGCCCCCCCGGCCGGCCTGTACTTTCGGGGGAAAGGGGGGGGGGGAACGATCCCTTCCCTTTCTCCCTGTATGTGATGACTGTGCGGTGCGGCCCCCACAAGTCAGTGAAACTCGCGGGGGTTTTTGTGGTTTATCGGCGCCCTCCCGGGGGTGACCCGGGCTACTCTGGCGCCGCGGTTTCATTTAAAAGAACCCCCCGCTGGCGGCGGGAGGTTGCCAACTCTGCGGGAGGGCGGGGGGGGCCCCATTAGGGGGACCCCCCGCCAAAAGCGGGAGGGGGTTTTGGCATGTATGAAAATTAGTTAAAAATAAAATAGCATGGACTACACTATAAAATATAGCTTTTATTAATATAATTAAAACTTATAAATATAACAAAACATATAAATTACTGTATCCTACAAAAATATAGGGGACAGTGGATGAATAGATCTCACCCTAGTACCTCCTATACACTAGATATCCTAACAAAATATAGTAAAGGGCATGTCCCCAAAAAAGGGCGGCCCCCCATCAGGAAACCCAACTAGTGAACCCTATTACCCTATAAATGTTTTTAAACAAAAAAAGGGGTGTGACCCTAATTATGACCCACGCATTTATTCCCCCGATTTTATTGAGGGGAAATTTTTAGGGGTCATATACATGGTTCAACGAAAAACCATATAAGTTGTTCAACAGGAATTTGTATCCTCAAAAAGTGAGAGCAAGCATTTTAAGCTGTGCATATAAGAACCCTAATGTATTACAAAAACAGGTCCTTCATACATAAACAGCAATCATAACATATATATACTAGAGACCTATCGCATTCATTAGTCTCTCAACAATGGTATAGTTTCCGTATGTCTCTCAGTGGTAAAATAATTATCACATCACCACCTCCGAATGCATAAATTAACGGAGATCATACTCACCAGTCTTCAGACTAATTTAGGTCAGATAGAAACCTACTTGCTACTCACATACATTTTAGTAGAGGCATCAATTTCAATCCCCCCATAGGTTCGATCAATATATTGTTAAATCTGTGGAGACGAGTTTCCGTCTTCCACTGACATTGCTCACATGTCTGAAGTGTTCGGCGTCTCTCTGTATTCACAGTAACACTCAATATAGTTCTATATTACCTTTTTATCCGCAAATCAATCATAATATTATTTTTATTTTAATACAGATCCAGACTAGAAAGTTTTTCAAAAAACTTCCACTGCAAGCCAACTTCTACCCAATGCCAGTGATGGCATACATCCAGGACGAGCAGAACAGATTAACACTACACACAGCTCAAGCCCTGGGGGTATCCACCCTGAAGAGTGGTGAGGAGAAGCCCGTTTTCTTTTTAATTAAAACTTTGGGGTATGTTATTTTGAAAATCAAAAAATTTTTAATTTTGAAACCTCTGTAGACTCATTAGACAACACACCTGACAAAAGGGAAACAGAATTAAACGTTTTGTTTTACAAGAAAGCACAATGGCCCGTATTGTCCTTTTTCTGTCTTGTAGGTCAACTTGAGGTCATTTTGGACCGCCGCTTGATGCAGGATGACAATCGCGGTCTTGGTCAAGGTTTGAAAGACAACAAACGAACATGCAACCGATTTCGCCTTCTGTTGGAAAAAAGATCATCTGGAAATAAGGTAAAAAATTTGCTGTAAAGAACTGTTTACCCAACCGTGGTTAGGTGGCTGGCAAGCATGGGGGAGGGGGCAGCCATAAAGCTTTAAAAAAAATTCACAGCTCACTCATTCTTATTGTAGTTCCCTTAGTGTTGTAAATAGCTGTTTTTTGCACAAAGTTGCAAAAAAAAACATGAATCCACATTTTAACTTGCATTTTGTGTAATGCCACTCGTCAAATATGTATTCTAAAACGATGCATACAATGCCAGTTGGGTGCCTTGCAGATCATTATTAGGGAAAATATATGTATTTAATCTCTCATTATCAGGCTGGTAAGGAATGCAGAGATGATCAAATGCCACTGGAGGCCTTTTACATATCTGCAGTCTGAACAACGTTTATCTATGCAGTGCCATTAGCAGAAGCTCATTCAGTGAAGATCGTATCAGCTAGGCGATGAATAGACAAAACTTTAGTGCCTAATTCTGGCTCTAGAGGGAAAATAGAATTATATTGTTGGTAGAAAAAATAAACCTTTGGTGCTTCCATGATCCTGGTCTTAAAAGACCTTTTTACCCCCACACAAAACAAAAAATATAGTAGTAGAGTTTAAAATTTTTTTTTACCCTATATGTCTTTGCAAGAGAGGGGTATGTAGTATTACCGGGGCACAGATTTTACTTTCACTTTTTTATTAGCAGGGGGTTTTTTTGTGAGAGATACCAACTTGGCAGGGGGGGGAGGTTAGCTTTGTTTCAGAGTGTTGGGCCTCTCAATGTAGTGCAGTAGTTATAGAAACACGAGGACATGTGTGGAAAAGGGTTTTATAGGCACCTCATTAGACTGTGCTGAGTTTTTTCAACACAAATAGCAGCCCCAAAAAAAATCACTGTGCTATGATGTAGAATACAGGCTCCCCCTGCCAGTGGGCCCCTCCAGTAAGGCAGGAGATTTGATCAAGTCAAACTTTTTCATCCTCAAGGGTGCCATTGCGGACTTTTGGCCCCAAATTCCAAAACCGGTCTTAAAATGCAGCCTTTTTTTTAAAAAAAAGAATTACAGGTGAAAAATGCTTTGATTTCCCTAAAGAAGATATTTAAGAAAATGTTTGTTTTTTAGTCTTTCCCGTTTACTTCATGAAGTTTCCCTGGAGGTGATAGGTCCTCTTTAAGGAGTGGCTTTTGCCATGAAGATGCTTTTTCTATTACAATAATGCAAATAAAATGTGAAAAAGTTACAACAATAAGTACATAAAGGTAACAATATCCAGTGCAGAAGATAAATACCCTGTCAATAAATATCAATTAACAAAAAGAACACATAATCATAGAGAGGGGACGACAACAAAATGCATACATAGACAAGACGAGAAAAAGGACATTGGTATTTTGCTCCCTATATCACCTAATGAGAGACCAACACAGGGGTGCAGTACAGCCATACATAATTACAGATTATATTTAAAAATATTTAAAAAAGACACTTTAATCAGAAAGGTGTATTTTTGTTAAAACCAGGTTTTTATGGCAGTATTTTTTTTATTTCAGCAGTCATATGTAGTATAAATGACATATCAAATCTTGTCCTTTTCTAGTTGTGAAGGTAAAGAGATAAAATGGCAGGGCAGACCAATCTCACTTTACTGTTGGTGCTGCTTATCTGTGTGTAATCTCATTACAAATAGAAGGTAATGACATCATGATCTTTGTATTGTTTTCTGTTAAGGCCTAGATCAACATTAGACTAGACTGACAGGGCATTGGCGAAAACAATACATGAAAGGATAATGGGTTCACGGGGGGAGCTTCCGGCTTTCTTCACACTTCTCTGATCCAGCTGATAACATCGCTCTTAGGCCTCGTTCACACGGCTTATTTCGCCGCGTATTTGCCGACGGATTGACGATCGTCAATCCGTCGCCAAATCCGTCCGAAATAAGTTACAGCCTATTTTCTATTGATTTCAATAGAAAATACGGCTCGTCGTTCACACGACGCGTAGTTCCGTTCCGGATTGCCGCCGCGGATTGACGACGGCAATCCGGACGGAAAAACAATTCACATGTCAATTATTTACGGACGGATTCACCACCTACAATGATTGGAGATGGTGAATCCGTCGGGAAATCAGTTACAAATACGTGCCACACTTAGTGACACTTATTTGCAACTGATTTTCAACTGATTTCAGAACGTATTTACGATCGTCAATCCGTTGTAAATACGTTCTGAAATAAGCCGTGTGAACGAGGCCTTAGGCCATATGTGGCCTGTAAGAGAACCATCAAGCAACTTTGTCAGAGATACAAACCAGGAACTAACGTACATAGGGGAACTTAGGTAAAAAAAAAAAAAAAACAACTTCCCAATTTGTATATTGCTTGTCCATAAGTGAGAAAAAAATGATGGTAGCATCCCTTTATTGGAAAAAACTTCCCAGAGTTTCGAAATAATGTTGTATCGCTCAACCACATTATTTAGAAGGGTTGAGAGATATTCCATAGTAGGGATGTCTTTTATGAGGAGGCATATTTCTATGGAGTAGGGAGGAGAGATATGCTTCCAAAACTTGGCCATAATGGTATGTTCACACGGTGTCTTGCATCCGTGTGAACATACGCTTTTCAGATGCGTCTCTGGGACTGACAGAACAGACCCAGAGACGTGTCTAACACTTATCAGTGACTTTATCACTGCCCGCAATGAGGAACACGGAGCGGCTTTCACATGAGAGATCGCCGCTGTGTGTTTGCTTCGCGCCTGTTGGGTCCGTCTTTCAAAGAATTGACAATTCTTTCAAAGATGGAGCCGACAGGCAGGAGGGAAACATGCAGCGGCGTTCTCTCATGTGAAAGCCGCTGCGTGTTCCTCATAGACCGCAGTGATAAAGTCACTGATAAGTGTTAGATGCGTCTCTGGGACCAACAGAACGGATCCAGAGACGCATCTGAAAAGCGCATGTTCACACAGATGCAAGACGCCGTGTGAACATATCTTATGGGTGCTCACACATGGAGCGTTTTTTGGTGGGTTTCTGGATGCTTTTTTTAAACGCATCCAAAAACGCACCAAAAATGCAGCTGCGTTTTTGATGCGTTTTTGTGCAGAAAGGCACAGCAATTAATTCTGTACATTTGTGCACAAAAAACGGATCCAAAAACGCTTCCTGTGAAAGCACCTTTAAGCATCAGGCAGTCATTGGGATATGCAAGAGTAAACTATTAGAACTGTGACTCAGTTTACAAGAGTATATTTAAGAGATGAATGGGTTTAAGAGACCTGGATCCCTAACACTGAATGTCTAAGACTTCTAACCATAACCCTGAAGTAGATGAAGATCCTTTAAACTAATAGTCATACATAAGCCTGTGTTATGCCCAGTACAAGGATAAGAACTACAAGATTATATCCTAAGAATCTGCCAGAAGCAGAAAGAATGTGAAATAAATGTTCATGAATTGTTCCGTCAAAACCCCTCACATACTTTTGTGATGTACCCTGTAAGATGTATGTCTTCATGTACATCCTATTGTGCTGTTTACTTTGTGACCCCTCCATACCTGACCATTATGATATACAATTATCCGCAGTCTGAGTGTTACTACCACGCTTTTTCCATCCTCTAAAATATATCATCCATTTATTGATCTGTGAAACATCACTGACTTTGTATATGCCATTTCCCCATCCATATCCATCATTTATTACCTCTTCCATTTCATTATTCCCCTGTTTACCATAACCCCTTTGCCCAGCTTTCCAGCTTCCTTTCTAAACTGCTTTCCTGGTTTAGAAAACTGGCTTTTTCCATCATGAAGACCGGCAGCTATGAGGTAATTCTCTTCAGGGAGACGCTGAATGGCTTTGTAGTAATGTGCACTTGTAATATAGTTAGCCGCTTTGTAGACGCTTTATAGCATAGTATTTGTGGCTTTAGCTAAAACCTCAGCGTTCCTGTAACAAATACACTAAACCTTTGGTCATTTTGTGTTAACGATCAACCCTTGTCGTTCACTAAGAATTAGTGACTTTATAATGGTCGTCAGCGCTCTACAGTGCACAGTGTGGACGGCAGCATTGGATGAAAAATGATAGGTTCTCTCCAGTCATTATTCCGTTTCATACAGTGACTGTGTAGAATGTAGATGATACTGTGACCCAATTCTGGTCCTATTCATGTGAACTGTCTTTTCTGCCTAACCCATTCTTATAAAAGCTTTTTCTATTCAGCTTTTTACACTTTATAGTAAGCTCCTTATCTTTCTTCCAAAAGACGGGCTCTTCATTTTCTTTATTTTATTGCACAGTGTTGCTTTTTCTTTAAAGCGGGTTTGGTTTTCATCACTACTTTTACTGCTCCTGATGCTTTGGAATTGATTAAAGCTCTTTTTACACATTTTGCTAACCAGACAGATAAATGTATGTGAATTTCACTAACAATCTGAAACAGCCATGACAATGCAGAAAACGTCGGTTCACCGCCAACGGCTCCAAAAAGTGTGATGACCCTGCACAATCAGCAGGTGATCATTGAAATCCATGGGTGCCCCTTATATCCACTAAATTTAATAGGCATTTTATGACCCTCCAGCAATGATATTGAGATAACCACCCTCTATTAGCTCAGTGTGCCCTCACACTAATTTACTAGAACTGGCCACATATCAAACAGTTAGACCTCGTGCCCAGGGCAGAGCCATAAAGACTCTGCATGCCACTGTATGGTGCATGATTCACTGTATTAATCAGCTGTTCTTTCATGAAAGAAATTCTTCTAGTAGAGAATATCTCTAAAATATGTTACCCAGGGGTGCATGTCATGATATATTTTTTGCCATATTTCCAAGAAATTCTACAAAAATGGACAAAATTAAATAAATTGGAGATATATTGAGTTAAAGGGGTTGTCTCGCTGCAAAGAATAGCGTTCAAAACGTAGGGAACACTAAATGAAGACATTTTCCAAATATTGCTTTGTTCATCTTTTTTTGTTAGGGAGCTACAAGTGATTTTATCACCTCCCTGGCTCTTTCTGTTCCCCAAGTGACCAACCTGTTTACTCTTTTTCCCCTGCTATTTGTTCTATGTGATAGCAGTGAGCGATGTAATTACACAGGTCGTGGCAACTCTGTTCTGGCCGGCAGCAAAAAGCTTGTTTTTATCTGATCTTTGAGACAAAAGCTTGTAATTACTGCTGTTTTCTTTAGATAAATCTCCTACTAGCAGTTTCAGAGAGCTTCTAAGCTAATCTAAACTAATTAGCAGACTGAAAACACAGAGTTGAATACACAGAGTGAATGCACAGAGCTCCTATGCTAATTACAGACAGTCTGACCAGGAAGTGACAGGATGCATCTATGAAACTCTTTAAGTTGGGGACCATAGGCTACAGCTGCAGTAGCTACAACTTGGAAGTTGAATGGCATCATAATACAGATGTGTATGTGCACCCTAGAACTACAAAGTTTAATTTGTATTAGTTCGAATTTATAAGGTTTGTTATTTAGCATTATTTAGAGTCAATAACAGATTATGTATTGAAATGACATTACTCTATCAACTTAGGATATTATTATTGGCCTTGCCCAATGCTGAGAAGACCGGAGTCATCCCATATTATCTTTTGTTTTTAGCCTATGTAACTTTTTCTGATTATCACTTTTATCTCATAATCCTAATAAAAATAAAATGATGCACTTTTTCCTTATTAAGTCTAGTGTAGAAATACTAAAACCGATTTGATCACATCAGCTATTGTATTTTTCTTGCAGAGTCCAGGAAGTCAACAAGTCAGCTTTCCATCACTCCTCAGCCACATGACATCTATGCATTTGAACCATGAAGTCTTAGTGATGCCTGTGACTAACGAAAAAGGGGGTGGTCCAGCACTTAGATCTTTCACACCACTTTCTGCCACCTTGCCATGTGACATTCACATCCTTAATCTGAGGACACTGCAGGCTGAGGTGAGTCTATATATCTAGGGCGACATGTCCCAATACATAAGCAACTTATTTTGGTCTTTTTTGCGGCAAAACACTTTTGACGCCATATACTCGATATAAATGAACTGTAATGGACCAAAACTAGGGGCATTAGACGGCGGGCACAACACATTGTAATGCGCCTAAAAAGGCATATTAAATATAGTAGCAATCATACACTGTGCGCCTCCATAACGCAATGCGCCTATTGAGGCGCATTATATACACTAGTAATGATACGCTATGTGCCTCCATAACGCAATGTGCCTATTTAGGCGCATTAGATACACTAGCAATGATATGCTATGTGCCGTGATTGCACAATGTGTCTTTCTAGGCACAATGCGCCCTTTTAGGTGCATTAAGTTTACTATGTAAGGTATACCAGATGCCAGATTATTGAATGGGTCGTACTTTCAGGTGCACTTTAAACTGATTAAATGCGCCTAAAAACTGCAGCAGTGATGGCAATTTTCGGACATGTCGCTCCTAGTCTTTTGGATTTCTTGGCTTTTACTACATTGATTTAGTAAATACAAAGACACATTGTTAAACCTGTGTACTGCAAGTTATCAAAAAGATGGGAACATATTATACTTCAGAGCATAGTCATAGTCTATAATTTCTTCTGATGTTTTGCAGGATGATGGAATACCTTCCCTTGACACTGCACTGATTTTACATAGAAAAGGATTTGACTGTGGACTGGAAGCAAAGAACCTTGGATTTAACTGCACCACAAGTCAAGGAAAGGTAATTGTCTTTTTACAAGCTTCTACACACTGGTTATTAATGGAGAACCTTCAAATGATCATCACTACACCCATCAAATGCTGTGTTGAAGCACAGGGAAACAATGTAGGACACGGGTTCCAGGGGTCCACCAGTGGAGTTAAGGCTTGGGGCACCCCCGTTGAGTTGATTCTTGGGGCCCATTCCTCAACCACTTTACATGACCACACATACTGCACTCTGCTTCTTTCTTTTTGTCTGTCTTTGTCCCTGTAAATCAGCCCCAGGCCTGATATTCTTGGGGGCCCACCATGCCCAAAACCCCACTATGCTCAGAGGCCCACCAAGGGTTTCGCCTGCTCTCCTGTGGATCGGTCTGAGCCTGTAATGCAGTAAAACTTAATAGGGTGATCATTTTATTGCAATGTAGCAAAGACATGGATAAACATATATAATACAGAGGGATCTACCCTGTGTCCCCGAAAATAAGACAGTTTGTTTCACAATTAATTGAAGATAAACAGAAGTTGGGCTTTAGAGGCTATAAAGAATTAGATCTCCACGTTGCTGAACACAGAATTATGAATACAAATAGGAAGGATTTACTCATGGAGAAACCCTCTCATCAGAGTAGGACTTCCCACACCAATTGTGTCAATTTTTGTACTACATATAGTCCACAATTCAACAAAATTACAGCTATAGTTAGGAGACATTTACCTTTACTACGGATATCGGAAGAACTTCAAACAATGTTGAGCACCAATGTTAGATATATTTCTAGAAGGGCACCCACATTGGGATCCATTCTCTCACCGAGTCTTTTTACTTCTGGTGTATCTGAGAGAGGCACCTGGTTGAGCAGTAAGGGTTTTTATAAATGTGGCCACAAAAGATGTACAGCATGCGAACATTGCCATAATTCTAATCAATTTTCATCACTTTCAACTGGGAAAGTTTACAATATCAATAGGTTTATTAACTGCAATAGTAAATTCGTTGTGTATATTGTCAACTGTGATATGTGTAAAGTACAATACGTGGGTTGTACCACCTGTCCCCTGAAGGTTCGAATAAGGCGTCACCTATCTGATTCCCATAAATGTAGTAACACCATTGGCATCTCTATGGTGTCCAAACATTTTTCCGAAATCCATGGTGGAAACACAAGTGCTTTCTCTTTCCTGGGAATAGAGAAGGTGACGCATTCATTGCGGGGCGGGGATTTGACCCGTAAATTATTGAGTAGGGAATCTCGCTGGATTTTCGAACTTAATACGAGGGTTCCAGCTGGCTTAAATATTAAACAAGACATCATGCATTATTATTAGGTTTTCTCATGTTATTATAATGCCATAGGATGTTTCCCCCCTCCCTTTCCTCTTTTTTATTTTTTCTCCTTGTTTGTTGGTTTATTTTTATTTTTTATTTTTTTTTTGTATTAATTTATATAAAGTTTTAAGGATTCAATGTTGTGGGAGGAGTCAAATCACATGACTCTCTCTCGGGGGCCATTTTAGCATCGTATGCCATTTGTAGTGTAGCTACGACTAAGAAAGGTTTCTTTCGAAACGTGTCAGCTGTTTTTCCCATAAGCCGTCATTAGTACACGCTCCTCCATGCATGGGTGTTTCATTGGCTTGTCTATACTTGTATTTTTTAATGAAGAATTAATAAAGCATCAAGATTTTTTCTGCCCCTCGAATGTACAGCGCCCTGGAATCAATGGCGCTTTAAAATAAATAATAATAATAATAATAATTAATAGACATCAGCATCAATTCACTCACTCCATTGCAGCTGC
This sequence comes from Phyllomedusa bahiana, assembly GCA_025379985.1. Taxonomy (NCBI): domain Eukaryota; kingdom Metazoa; phylum Chordata; class Amphibia; order Anura; family Hylidae; genus Phyllomedusa; species Phyllomedusa bahiana. The sequence goes on along the minus strand of JAODAL010006000.1, from coordinate 53,221 downwards.
TTTGCCCAAATTTTGCTAAAAGATTTATCAAATTTAGAGCTCAAATGGCATTAACTATTAGTTTACAACCCTTCCAGAGTTAGTTAAAAATTTAAAAAACTGTGTATGCTCTGTTTCGAAAAGTAAAACTTTACCAGTAATTGTCTAATACATTTATAACTTTATCAGGCTGTATCTTTGTGGAGAGTGACAATTAGTGAAGTCAGTAAAAAATGTTTCCTCCATGAAGTAAAATGAATTGTTCATGCTGAGTGGGTTTTTATATTACCTTACTTTCTGCCAAATATCTAGGTCTTTGGGAGATTGAATGTGATGGACATTTGACTTTTATTACTATAGATAACCATGCTTCTATTTCTTCTTTTCTAGTTGTCACTTGGAGGTCTATTTATGGGGCTAGAATTAGGACTCATGCAAGCTATGTCCTTGACATTAATGTATTCTCTAGCCCCCCATTCAAACAGCAGCAGCCCCACACTCAGCATGGAACCAATGGAAATTTCTACTTATCGTCTGCGCTTCAGCTAACATCAGCCGTGTGGGACACAAGATCCCATTGCACACAAGCCAAGGACTGGAGCTGGATGGTTTCTCAACCAGTGTGTACTGTTTTCAAGGGCAACACATTTTGTTCCGTAGCTAGGAGCACAGCCAGCACTGGAAAAGCCCAACGTGACATTTGGGACAAACCAAAATAATCCTGTACACCTAGTTATTCCTAAGAGAGAAATGTGTTTCAGACTCTTTTAGCACTACAGGAGCTAAACATCTAGATTGTATGTTATCAACAGATCAGAAGCTATTTATGATAAAGTTGCTTTTTAAGAAAAAACTATTTATTTGTTGACTTTGTAAGCACATCTCCTCGATTCTGCCAGTCTGACGGTCCTCAATGGAGTAGAAAACTCAAAGCAATTTTCCCTGTGCCATTAAATGCTGCAGACAGGTCAACAAGAATATGTTTCCAAGAATCCTGAGGGGATTTATCTACTAGATGGTATATTAAGCCTAGAATAGGAATTTTGTCTCAAGCATTGTCAGTATTCTTCCATATGTTATCTGTCTTTTTATACTCTAGCACTGATTGACACGATAAGTGATGGAAATATCTCCTTTCTGCCACTGTGGATATAAATACAGATCTGAGACCATCCTAGAAAGTTTGGAATTTTTTCACTTCTTGAACATCAACATTACAACTGTAGCAGTGATGTTGGGATTTCCTCTGTGGTGAATACACACTTCTAAGAAAAAAGCGTTATAAAACCTTACAGAATAGACCTTATCTACAGATTAAAGCAGGGGTGTCCGACTCAGTTTGACTGAAGGCCACAGCAGTATGGTTAAGGCCACTGCCTGTGAGTTTTTGTATAGAGCGTTGAGGAGGTGCGCACCAGAGCGCCAAATCCAAAATGGCGCCAACTTAATGTGCTGGCATCGCTGACTGGCTGAATCCTCCAGGGGAAGTCCTTCTGTATCCAGACTTTGTCCATCTCTGCTTGCTGTGTCTAAGTTCTAGAGGGCTGCACAAAATGACAGAGGGTCAGATTGGGGCTGCAGACCTTGAGTTTAAAGGGGTTGTCTCATCTCAAAGTTTCATAGGATGCACAAATGAAATAATGCTGCTTGGCTCTGTCACTTCCTGGTCAAGCTGTCTGTAAATAGCATGTGAGCTCCGTGTATTCAGACTTCTCTGTTTACCATTAGATAAATTACCTTCTCTGAGGTCCAGAGAAGCTTCTGAGCTAATGTAAATAGTAGAGTAATTACTGTCTTTTGTCTGAAAGATCAGATAACACACAAGCTCTCACACTGCTGGGTCCACACACTGTGTGATGACATCACTCCCTGCTATCAGATAGAACAAACAGCAGGGGAAAATGAGTACAAAGGTCGGTCAATTGGGGAACCAGAGAGAGCACAGAAGGTGATAAAATCACTTGTAGCTCCTTAACAAAAAAAATGAACAACGTAATATATTTGGAAAACGTCTTCATTTAGTGATCCCAACATGTTGAAAGATAATCTTTGTAGCGAGACAACCCCTTTAAGACATGTAGGTTAAAGCATAAATCACTGGTACTCTAGCACATGTGGCTTCAGAATACTGACAAACTAAAACAGAAATTAAAATTTTAGCTTAAGGAAACATGGTGTAAGTGACAAAAGGGGAAAAAAACAAATTGTCGAGAATTTAGGCGCCTGCCCTCCAACAGTTATAACTTGCTTCTCCGATCCAGAGTTCAATAAAGGTCTTTATTCCAACCACTCCTGTAATCTGTTTCTACTCTTAGGTTCCAGAAAGTGGTGCAAGTGATCCATCCAGTTAAAGAATAAAACTATTGTGTGGGCCTGCAGCAATGACCAACTTCATTTTAAAGTTTCTGTGTGAGTTATAACCACCACTGTCCATGTCCTGAGTCCATTAGCCGCCTGCAGAAGAAGCGTGCACTGTGACACCCATAAATCTCTGGATTGGTGGGAATCATGTTAACATAACTGTGGGACTAGAGTTTAGACTTCTAATGAAGGCAAAAGCCAGATTTTCAGTATGACTATAGAGTCAGTAAGACAAATGTCTGACCCCAACTCTATTTCTCACCCTGAGTCTCCAACTTTTAAAAAAATTGTTCATGTTATTAGTAATAAATTTACTGTTGTTAAATGGTATCAGGCATATTATTACCATCATGTAAATAATCATCATTGAATACAATTTGTGAAAAAAAACCTTTTCATGTACGAAAATATTTAACACACTATTCATTTAATAAATGGAGAAAAAGGTTTTCAACAGAAGCATAGTATTTGGGTACAGCTTAAAAGTAAATAATGTAATGTAAAATTCATTTACTATCGGTATAAGAATATCATATTTATCACTGCTTTTGACTAATGGGGCTTACACGGATTAAAACAGAGCCTAAATTTATATTAATAAAATGTCCTAAATTTCTGTTATAGTAAATATGCAACAGGCTAAGCATTTACACATTAATTTGACTATAATAATAGTATATTATGTTTAAGATTTTTATTTTGAGGCCAGAGTCAGTACATTCACAGTTTCTACCTACTCTAACTCCACACAAAACTGACACTTTCTAGATCCAAGTAAACCCTCACACCGACCAATTTATTGGTTCCTCTCCTCAAGAAGAGACTTTTCTCCTTTCGAAGCCATTCTTGCCTCTCACCCAGCCAACCAGTAAGTTCTACACTGCACTGACGAGGGGCAAATACCCCAAAACAGCTGTCTGTAGTTGAACTTAACTGGTTTGGCTCAAATCCCTTTCACATTGCTAGGCTCCTGCGAGCTACATGTGAACTGAGGAGAAGTACATCCAATAGAGTGCGCTGTGGAGCTCCTCAGCTCTTTTCCCATAAGCCTTTGCTTTATGCAAAACAGTCAGTGAGGTCTGAATGGCTAGTAAACCCTCACACCGACCAATTTATTGGTTCCTCTCCTCATGGAGAGACTTTTCCCCTTTCGAAGCCACTCTTGCTTCTCACCCAGCCAACCAGTAAGTTCTACACTGCACTGATGAGGGGCAAATACCCCGAAACAGCTGTCTATAGTTGAACTTAACGGGTTTGGCTCAAACCCTTTTCACATTGCTAGGCTCCTGAGCTACATGTGAACTGAGGAGAGCTACATCCAATGAAGTGCGCTGTGGAGCTCCTCAGCTCTTTTCCCATAAGCCATTGCTTTATGCAAAACAGTCAGTGAGGTCTGAATGGCAAGTAAACCCTCACACCGCCCAATTTATTGGTTCCTCTCCTCAAGGAGAGACTTTTCCCCTTTCGAAGTCTCTCTAGATCCATGATTTTCTGATGTTAAAGGGGTATTCCAGAAGTTTCAAAAGCTTGTTGGCCTGGTGAAGATGATAAAAATAGAAGGCAAGAAGTATACTTACCTCCTGGGCGCTCCTGTTCCATCCCAGTGTCCGCCCTGTTCATCAAGCTGTTGCATGAAACGTTCATTGTTCACGTGCCATATACAACCAATCACAGGCCACAGTGGTCAGTGCCCAGTATGCGTCTTTACCTCTGTTTTTATCATGCCCCTTTGGACAGACGAGCTGTTGGAACTCCCGGAGCATCTCTTTAACTGCAGGCTCATTTTTAGAAGACTCTTCACTAAGCTCCTTTATTTTGTGACTTTTTTATGTTTCGGTAAAAAGTAAAACATTGATTTATTTAGCCTCATCATTGTTCAAATATACAGTCATGAGAAAAAGAGAGTACACCCTCCTTAAATTCTATGCTTTATGTATCAGGACATAAAGCAAAAATATTTGATCATTGGTAACTACAACATCAGAAGAACAATAGGGGTATGTGCACACGATGTATTGGGGCGCATACAGTATGCGCAGCAATACATTGTGTGTCACGGGAGCTCATGCTGATCACTGCGTACTCCCGCGGTGCAGGGGGGCGGCAGCCCGCTGGCCCCATAGACATGTATTACTCGTGGTGCGCATGCGCCGCAAATAATTGACATGTCGCTTATCTCCCCACGCATACAATACGATCGTATTGTACTCGCGGGGAGAAGAGGCATAATCCTGAGTTCTCTATGAGAGCTATGGATTACCGTAATTATGGGGCGCATTTCCCTGCATATAACCCGCGAAATGCGCCCCAAAATAAGCCATGTGAACATACCCTAACACATACCCGATTGCACCGTGTCATTATTTATTTAACAAAAATTAAGCCAAGATGAAAAAGCCTTGTGTGAAAAGTACTTTCCAGGAAAACTTGCTAACATTTGAAAATAAGATTTCCAAATGAATGTATCACGGTAGATCCACCAGACCTCGGGTGAAAGAAACAACGTGGCAAAGTAATCATAGTTTATCCAGCTCAGTGAATAAGTCTTAAAGCTACTAAAATGTATTAGAACATGTAAAAATCTCACGGCTTCCATCTGCTGACACGTTTCAAGCCAGTACGGCTTTTATTCCTAGAGCAATGGAAAGAGAGTAAAACTCTTACAAGCATAAGCCAATCATGTTGTTACTTGGAATGGACAAAGGTTAACCCCTTAACGACCGCTCACTGACTTTTGGCGTCAGCTGGTGCGGGTCGTTCGTCTACAGCGACGTCTTTTGGCATCGCTATAGACTCCGGGGCTATTACACAGCCCCGATCCCAGAGCATCCTCTGTGAGCACCAGGGAGCAGAGGAAACCTCCGCAACCCAATGCTTTAACCCTTTGATTGCGGCGGTGCGTTACCGCACCGCAATCAAAGGGTTCCCCTGCTCTGTCGGGTGAACGGAACACCCGGTGACCCGACAGAGCCCGGGGAACGGCTGCAGAGTTAGCCCTGGGGACCTAGAGTGACCCCAGGGCTGTCTGTGTAACAAGCCAGTGATCAGGCCAGCCTGTGTGCTGTCCTGAACACTGCCTGTGTCAGACTGACACAGATTATAATGTATAGCATATATGAATATGCTAATAAATTACTAATTGTTAAAAAAAAAAAAAAAAAAAATGTAAAACAGTTCTCCCTTCATGGGAGTAAAACAAAAACATAAAGTGTAAAAAAAAAGAATAAAAAAATAATAAAATAAAAATAAATATTTAATAAAAAATAATTGTGCATAAATTACACACACAAAAAAACGACACATATTAGGTATCCACATGACCGTAATAACCTGTAGAATTAATCTAACAAGTTATTACGTGTGAAATATGAACGGTGTAAAAAAAAAAAAAAAAATTAAAAATGAAAAAAAAATGTTTTAAAAAAAAGTTCTGCAATTATTTATAAGTGAACTTAAACTATTCCCCCATAAAGTACAACTTGTTTCAAATAAAAAGAGACCTCATCCAACTGCGTCATTGAAGAAATAAAAAAGTTACAACTGTTGAAACGCAAGGAGGCAAAAACTAAAAAAACTTTTTGGTCATTAACTACTTTTAAGGCCTGGGAGTTAAGGGGTTAAAGGGGTTGTGTGAGATCCCAAAAAAAGATAAGAACATATGAGGGAGGAATACTAAGGATAAGCAGTAAATCTATGACACCCTCCAGTGTGTGAACCACTTGCAGACGATATTACATCACATTATCACCATGTTGGATCTTTGTCTTCACTGGGCTAGTGGGCGGAGCTACAGTTGCTAGATGCGCTGCATGGAAACTACATATCCCACTAAAGCCTCTTCCTTCACTAGAGCTCTAGATTTTATATACTACTGTATATACACACCACATATATATATATATGTGTGTGTACAGCCCTCAGTCTCCTTTCTGGTTCTGCAGAGCCATCCCTCATACCACAAGCCAGTCAGTTCAGCTCTATTATGTCAGTCAGCTTAACCAGGAAGTAACTCACAGAGCCTGTCCTACTTCCTGTAGGACAGGTTTCTGCACAGGAAGGAGCCCGGCGGCCATTTTGTTCTTCTAGAATGATTATTCTCTAGACAAAACGAGCAGACTTAATTAAAGTTATTTAGGATTTTTGTCATTATAACATGTAGTTTATCTGTTTAGTTTTCTTCTTTTCCTGGAGAACCCCTTGTTGCCAAAGTCCAGTGCCAGTAACAGTGGGGCACATTTATTAGGGCAATTAGACCAGATTTCTGGAACAATTTACAGCAAAAATAATGTCGTACATGTTTAACAACACATTTAGACAGTTTCGAGACACTTCTGTACTTTGGTAAAAGGGGTGTGATTTTATGGAAAATGGGTGTGACCTGATATGCATCACCATGCAACAAAAAATGCGCCAGAATTTTGGCACAGTTAGTGACATAAAGTAAGTGAACTAATAGAAGGGGCAAAGTTAGACAATCTAAACAGATTTATCAACACTATGATAAATGAGATGTATTACAAGACTCTTCAAATTCAAACAAGATATGATTCAGCACTCCAATATGTAGTTAAAGTTTATTCTTTAACCTATACTTACCTTCCGACCATTTGGAGTGCTGGATCAGGAACTGTATCATCTCAGCAACTAGTGGTGAACTGTGTAATTTACTATTTACTAGCATTATAAGAATGTCTAAGTTTATACTGTCTAAATGTGAGATAATATTGATAAATCTACTCCATAATGTCCAGATATATACAATTCAAAGACCATATATTATCTTTTATGATGACTGTAACTGCATCCTTATATAGATACACAGTACTCCCAGTAATCCCAGTGCCCTATCCTCCTTTTTTTCACAATGGTCCAGGAAGCTCAGGTATAGGTATTGGTAATGGTGTCCTCATAATGTAAAGCTGGAAACATAGCTAATTGGTAAAGTCAGAAATGTTGTAGAGTAAAAAAATAAAACCTAAAAAAAAATTAGGGCCTTACGGTCTAGGTCTAAAATTCACTTTGTTGCCCACAGCAACCAATTAGCGCGTCCCTTTCATTTTCCCAGAGCTCTATATGCAATGAAAGGGGCGCTGATTGGTTGCTATGGGCAACAAAGAGAGTTTTAGACCTAGACAGTTTTCATACATGTGGCCCTTAGTGGCCACCAGCGTTCTATTGTTTGGACGCTGTCAAGCATCTCAATGGACCTTTATGAGTGTGACATAATGCGGTGGTAAACTGAAAAACTGCACTCTGGTCAGGAGTAGATAAAGGCTTCTGTGGCTCAATATGATAATTAGATAACAAGTCTGAGCTTTTTTTAATCAGTTTGTGTAATTTATTTGTGTTTGTGAGAAAAAGTTTGAATAGAATTTCAAAATGAGCTTTGTTACACTCCATGATCTTTCAAAATACAATGAGATTAGAAATGTCAGCACTATGATTACATTTTCTGAATGAAGAAAATTGGATGATAAAATATTCTCAGCTAGAGATATATTTATCGAGTAATATATCTCCAGTTCTACACAATGACAAACATTCAGTTAATTATAACCTAATGCAGTTTTACAGTGCGCTTCTTTCCAGCTGATGATTTTGCTTTTTGAAAATTTCTATATCCTTGTACCACTAGATGTCAACAGTATCCTGAATATTTATCAATGTCTTGGAATACTAAGGTTAGGATATGTTCCATTGTCCTTTAGATCAAAGGATACCTGATGGTGAAAAATCCACAACAACTGTACAGCTCTGTATGCTGGGTGGTGGCGATCTATCTGTGCATTGAGTCTGTTATAATACACAAGACAGATGCTGATGCAAAGGTATTTAGAAGATAATTCCATGAATAAGGGTTTGAACACCCGAAACGCGTCGGCTGCCTGATGCTCGTCGCTATGGATTTTAAAGAATTTCAATAAAATAATATATTTTTAGTTTCTACCTTAGATGTGAGATTGGCCTTATACAATGCCTCCTTAAAGGGGTTGTCTCACTACAAGGATTGCTTTTTATGTTAAAGATCTTGCAAAAACAAGTCACTTTGCATTGTATGTCCATTAACAATTTCCTACCTATTCTGAGATATCCCCTCTTGTATGGGCTGCATCAGCTCCTCAGATTGCTATAGCTACAGACCTGTTTGATCTCTCCTGATAGGCAGCCAGCACTGGTTGCTATAGCTACAGACCTGGCTTCTACTGCAGCCTAGTAGAAGCCAGTAAACACGCTACTGAAAGTGAAACCAAGAAAACAGGACTGAGGTGAGATGAATCAATGTAGTGAGACAAACCCCTTTAAGTTACAATGGCCTCAGGCACCATGCAATGGTCTTTCCTGGGACATTGTATCTCAAATCCGCACTCCGCATACAGTATCACAGACAGTTCTGATCTGTGGCTCATGTGATGGATGAAAATCACTTCCTATAAATATAGATAAGGTACTTTGGATATCAGAACCTCAAATATACATCAATGTCACAAAACCAATTTAGAAAAAGTGCATATCTAAAACTTACCATGTAATAAATGTTTTAGAAGAGAGTGCTTGGGTAAATACGTTCTAAATACACACCAATGCTAGAACAAGTACTGCAGACAAGGTATTGAAGTTACCTACGGTGTTGAAAGGGAAGAGCCAAGTATAGGGAAAACATTTCCAGTAAAAAAGGAAAAAGGGTTATATATAAACAATCTCGATCCAACCCTACTTGGCCTGAGTCTCCTTATTTCCTAACTATGGTGTAATCGCCCCGACAAGGGCATCCCCTTCCAGAATCTCACCCTTCCATACACTCACCCTATATAAACCCTGATGTCTAAAATCCCAACATGTTTCCATGTACCACACACGTTTCATCAAGGGACAAAATTTGGAGCTAGACTTGAACACCACAATCTGTAAATAGGACTACACAAAAAATTTATTAACAATGCATCAATAATATTTTAAACGAACCGTAGTATGTTTAACCTTCTTATACCATACCTTATGATATATTGCTACTGTTCTTCGGATAGCAATTGATAAACCTCAGGTAAGGTGCTCCAGTCTCCAACCGTCTGTGCATCCACTGTCTGGGAATGCTGCTGTTAAAGGGAAACATGTGTGTAGTAAGCCTAAGCTCCAATTGGGAAATCCTTACTGGAAATTTTTTCCTGTTTTTCCCCTATACTTGGCTCCTTCCTTTCAACACTGTGGGCAACTTCAATACCTTGTCTGTTCTAGTATTGGTGTGCATTTAGCATGTATTTAACTCCGCATTCTGTTTTAAAATATTAATTAAATGTTAAATTTTAGCTATTCACGTGATTAATGGAAGAATCATCCAATTATCAGGGAATTTTTTCCATTTGTATTCGTGAATTGCATGCAGTGATTGGAGGTCTAGCAGTGCCTCTCTACAGTACAGTAAAACAAGCCTGTACTGCTCTTTACATGTGTCAGGATGAGCGGCTCCTTTGGGCACTAGGTGAGGGTGACCCAATTTTTTTTCTAGCACATTGGGGCACATTTATTATGCTAATTTTGCCAAAATCCTGGTGCAAGTTACACCAAAATATTGGCATACATGCTTTACGTCACATTTATTATGTGTTTTTTTACACCTCTCTGTCTCGTCCACTGAAAGAGGTGTGGCCTTGCTGAAAGGGGCATGGCTTTCCTGGAAGAGAGCATGTTTAGCATGCAACAATATGAGCCAAAAGTTTGCCATAAAGTAAGCCAACTTGTGAAAATGCACCAGATTTAGTAACACCAAGGGCAATGTATAAAAACTGCCGCAGACTAGACAGTAGTACTTCTCAGTAGGTTAGTGTAGCATCCGTCATTATGTATGAAAGTGTCTCACAGCACTTTATAAATGTGTCCGGATATGAGACAAAAACGTATGCCAAAACGTGCGCTTAAATTTGTCTCACCAGTTTGAAATTGGCATGGATGTGTCGAGACACATTCATAAATGTGTCTAATCTTATGAATGTGTGTGACACGTCCCCTCTAAGAATTGGCACATACGAATTTATCGAAGGTGAAAGACCAATAAAAATATGTTGGACAGGTGCAACTCACGCCAGAAAACTGGTGCAGTCCTGTTCATACATGTTGTCTGAAGTATTAGACAGTATTGATAAAACTGCCCCCAGACATTCCTGTCCTCAAAATAGAAAGTGATTTCCAGTAGCTCTTTATTATGTTACATGGAAGGACTTGCTTTATCTGTATGAGTTTTCGGTTTTATTTATTTTTATTAATCATAATTTTGTATTATGTTGGGTGCTATTTGGGGCATTGGAATCAATTACCAGCTTTCCATAGAGTTCTGGTTTCAACCAACAATGGTCGTCCTGGAGCCCATTAATATTGTATGTTGAGGGACCACAGGATTTGTAAGGAGCAGAGGTAAACTATGCTTTTGTGTCCTGTAGGGAAAGCACATACTACCAGGGAATAAAGTGTAGTTCACACAGGACTACGTTTGCTCTGTTGATCTCTATAGGAAAGCGGTGGCTATGTCGCTCTGTATCTCTCAAGGTTCCTTTTTTTCACATTACTCTCACAGATACTACAGACGGGGTGTAAAACGCTGTTTGACCTGCCCCTAACACAGGAGTTAGAGATATTTTTACAAAAGTTACATTCATACACCTCACAGAACATGTGCCCCACTTTAGCAAAAACTGTAAATTAGTGACAGATTCGCAACAGATATTCTTTATGTGCAATGTACAGTAGGATTTTTCTTTACAAGCAGTTGCAAAAGTGGTCAACTTGCTGTCCCAATTTTCTCCGCAAAAATTGTAATCAGATACCTACAGTATATGTTCTTATACCCCTTTAACATTGCTATTGAAAGTAAATCTCAGCACATGGTGAATCTTTCCAGAATGATGAATGGCACAGCTGTTCCAAGAAATCCAATAAAATGAATACGTTTATTTCCAATTCATTAAAATATAGAAAAGCACCTACATAGCATTGCAAAGAAAATTCCCCAGTTAACGCCGACGCGTTTCGGGTGACACTCCACCCTTATTCATGGCATAAAAACAACAGCTGACTAGTGCAACTATATATACTAATGGTATAGAATCAATAAGGTGGCTTACCTGACTGTGCCCGCCGTCTCCAAAGGTGCGCGGCGTGCCGAATTTCCGGAACGCCGGAGACAACGCGACTGCGCGATTCCGCGGACTTCTGAAACGCCACTGGTATCCATGGAACCACAGCGCAAGCATGCACGGTGGGACCTGGCAACATATACTTACAGCGTCCGGCGTCCCAGAGAAGTGACACGCTACAGAGGCTGTGTTGCTAGGGCAAGCCATAAAAGGCAGTGCCCAATTCAGGACAACTACCGGCCGCAAGGAATGTAGAATCAAAACCAGGGAACAACAGCAGGCACAGACAGGGGATACCCCATAGCATATAGCGCAAGCCAGTACAATATATAGACACCCAATTACAAATACACAATAAAAACAATCCATTTGTAAATTAAAATATATGTAATATATATGGAAAAAGGATAGGAAAAACTCAATTATAAACTGCTCAAAAAAAAAAATGTATTGTCTAATTAAATGTGCAAATATATATTAATAGTGGAAAATCCATTCACGTTTTAAGTTTAAACCTGTTTGCACTGTAGTTTCTAATATAAAGATCCAAAAGGCCTCTCTATCGTGTAAAATTCGATTGATATCCCCACCTCGTGTGGGTTTGACAATCCGTTCTATCCCCATAACTTTCAAATCTCTATAGCTACCCCCATGGGCATCTCTAAAATGATTGGAGAGATGAGATCTATTGCTTATGGAAGTGTTGGTAATATCGTTAAGATGTTCCAAAACGCGGGTCTTGAGTTTCCTCGTGGTGCTGCCTACATAATACAGATTACATGCTGAACAATGGGCCAGATAGACAACGTGATGTGAGTTGCAATTGATATACTCTTTGATATTAAAGGCTTTAGTATGATGACTATTAAAGAAAGTCTTGCCTCTATCTACAAAATTACATACCCGACATGGGCCTGACCCACAACGATAGAAGCCCTTTTGTCTTAGTCAATTTTGTTTGCAATTTTTTCTAGCAATTAAACTTGGTGATAATAGATTCCCCAAGGTACGGGATTTTCTGGCCACCACCTGGACACCTTCAGACAAAATATCCTCGAGTATCCTTGTTTATTCTGTGTGAATCTTTCCATATCCTCACTCTGCAGCACTGCATGAGTCCCACTTATGGCCTGACATGCAATATCTCTTAGCCAACCACTATTTCAACCAATTTTATGCTCAGTCGAGCATGTATGTTTATTTTAATGTCAGGGTCAGAAGGCCCTTATACACATTAAATCATTGTCCAGTCCTGCCTAGACCGGCATTTCTAAAATTTATATGGTCAGCTTTACATGTGTTAAAGGGGTTATCTCACCATGCTCCTTTACTGAGTCACAAGCAACTTACATTCAATCTGCTTTTGACAGGCTGTGGGTGGTTATATAGCAGCTATTAATATATTTAGCTTCCCTATAGCTAGCTGAGACATTACAAAAATGAAAATGCAGGGGATCTAATCTTCAATAAACACAGCTACAAGTGCTCTGAGGAGTTAAAACAATTGCTTATCTGGAAACAGAAGCTTATCTTGTTAGAGATGAGTGTTTTCCAATAGTAAGCGCCGCCCATGGTTGCATCACTCCCTTCTCTCTGTCTGATCAGGAAGGAAGATTATGGTTGTAACCGGAGAAACCTATATGCAGTCAGAGCAGAGCAATGTACGTAGTAAAAGTCTTCAATTACCTGTCCCACCATGTTGATAGCTAAGTTTTGTAGTGAGAAACCCCTTTAATACAAGAGGTAATAGAAGCTGACAAGTCTAGCTGTTTTTTCAGGTATTTTGTTAAATTTGTCAGTGTGATAAACACTTTATACTTTTAGAGCGACAGGCTGCATCACAGCGGTAATGAAGAAGTACATGAGCCAGTAGCTGAGTAATCAGCATGAAGCCACGGTCATTAATGAATGGCTGTTATATAAACCGTATATCAAAATACAAATGAGTAATAAGAGCTGTAGGCTAGGTCTACACAGCACAGGATGTCGGTTGGTTTTTCAGCAGATCCAGTATTTTGAAGCCGCTGAAAACCCGACTGTATCCTGCACTGTGTAGCCCTCAATAGAAAATCCGTGCTGTAGTCTACACAGCACGGATCTTTTACTGAGGTTTTCCGACGTCGGATTTCCACAGTGGCAATGTACTGGGCCACTGGAAATCCGAAATTCAACCGCCGTTTTTTTACCAAAAAAAATAAGCGCAGTGTGGTCTAGCAATTTTGAAAATGCCCTCGGACATTATAAAACATCAACTGCACACTGGTTGTGTAACTGAAAGAGTGGAGAACCAGCTGTCAGCAGCGGCCAGGCTCTCCACTGAGAAGGCAGGGATGGTTAATTACCATCGCTGCCTTAGGCCATGTTCACACGGCTTAAAATGGGCCATATTCCGGTCTGTAATTACGTGCCGAAGTGCGCAATTACGGGCTGAAAACGGCCCATTCATTACGGTAATCCACAGTTCTCATAGAGAACTATGGATTACGTCTCCTCTCCCTGCTCGGTCGAATCCGCCGGGAGGGGAGATAAGTGACATGTGAATTACCAGCGGCGTATACGCGCCGCTGGGAATGTAAGTCTATGGGCCGGCAGTGTGCCAGCCCCCCCGCTCCCGCCCCGTCCCCGTCCACACGGTGTAATTGCGGGGTGTAATTACATCCCGCAGTTAAGCCGTGTGAACATAGCCTTACTGATCATTGTAAAGACAGAGCTCAATTAGCGCTGCATATACATATAAGCAAGAAGCCTGCCAGCAGTCACATGACCACCAGGGCTCAGTAGTTGCAGATGAGTGAGTCTAATCAGACCCAGATCAGCCATGCAGTTAGTACTAGGGCTGTATTTCACCTGTAACTGGAGCTAATATACCAGCTCCAGTTACAGAGGAAATCAGGAAAAACAAAAGATATCTACCGATACCCTCAGAGGCTTTTTCAGACCTTATTGGGGGGCACAATATGTAAAATACAAAAAAAACACTTGACAGCCCAGACTGCAAGTTTTTGGCCCGCACCCAATGACCCTACAAATTTACATTACCTACATATAAACATAAAATGAAATATAAATGAATATAATTTTTTTTTTAAAAAAAGCATTACAGTATTCAAACCTGCATGTACTAAGAAAAATGAAAATGACCATGGTCAGAACAGGGTGTAAACAACTTGTCAGGAACTGGTTAAAGATGCAGCTTGTTAAATATTACATTAGTCATGTTCAGTAGAGAGCATGGGTGCTGTAAGTGCAGTTACACTGTTAGGCTATGTTCACACTGCTTAAAATAGGACGTATTTCAGTCCATAATTACGCGCCAGAGTGCGCAAATTACGGCTGGAATACGTCCCAGTCATTACGGTAATCCACAGTTCTCATAGAGAACTATGGATTACGTCTCCTCTCCCTGCTCGACGAATCCGCCGCGGGGGGAGATAGGTGACATGTGAATTACTAGCGGCGTATACGCACCGCTGGTAATGAAAGTCTGTGGGCCGGCGAGGTGCAGGCCCCCCCGCCCCCGCTCCCTCCCCCGGCCACACGGCGTATTGCGGGGTGTAATTATGCCCTGCATTTAAGCCGTGTGAACCTAGCCTTACAGAGGATGACCACGCTGTGTTTATACACAGTATAAATGTTTGGCAGAAAGGGGAGTTGGAGTTCCTCTTTTCAAAATTCTATTCTAACTTCTAATTAGTAGTTATTGCAAGTATCGTCTTCCATCCATTCGTGAGACAATGCTGTGTGGTGTGAGACCTGCGGATTGCATGCATTAATTAATCATATGACTGGCCATGTGTTTTATTAGGCAGGAAGCCTGCATGATCCGCTTACATAACATGACATATCAGCTTACACATGAAATAGTTAACCTTGTGGTGTCCAATGTATAGCGTTTCTTTATGAAACAGCATCCCAAGAGTGTCCAGTCTAAAGGGAACCTGTCACGTTGAACATGCCGTCCGATCTGCAGGTAGCATGTTAAAGAGCAAGAAGAACTGAGCAAATGTGGGAAATGATTTAATAGAATTTGTAATCTATTCATGGGAATTCTTGATTACTTTGGGTCAAGTGGACGGTCTTATCAGTGACTGACAACCTTCCTTGCATCAGCGTGTATACAGAAATAGTTGGTAATGACTGATAAGACCGCCCACTGGACTCTTCAGCCCAAAATAATCAGGAATTTAAATGACTACATAACAAATTCTACTAAATCCTTTCCCACAGACTTGTATATACAGTTGCTCAGCTCTTCCGGCTCTATAGTGAATGTTGGCAAATCTGATAGCCTGTTTTATGTGACAGACTTCCATTAAAGTTACTGTGCATTTTAAGGGGAATATTACATAAAGCGTCTGTCTGCAGGACCTCCAATGATCAGCAAAACAGAGATACTTCTTGGAGTGCCAGATACCCTTTACTTCAGTGCCCAGCACAGCAATGTTAAGACATCCATAAATCTTTGGCTGTGACTGGTACTACAGCCCAGCCATGCTGCTGCTGCTGCTGTGTAATCATCAGTCATACAATGATGATCTATTCTTAAAGGGGTTTTGCCACACTCTCATTTCATACCTCCTGCATCCAGCTCTTCAGCTCTGTGTGCTTAGAAAGGGGCGTGTGTGATTTGTTTGCATTGCATATCATGTGACCCAGCAGGATGACATCACCAGGCCTTTCCTCTCTCTAGTCAAAGAAAGGCCTGTTTATGTAAAGCTTTGTGAGTAGCTAAGAGGTAAAGTTTTTGCCTCCGGGCACAAGGGTCCTAGGTTCAAATCCCTGCAGGAACCAAACCTGTTTTTTTTTCTCTTTCTCAATGCACAAACCTCATTGAGGTTTCTTTTTTATTTACACTGTTTGACTAATTACTAAGGAGTACAGAGGACGGGAGTAGAATGACAGAACCTGGGGTTTGAACACTCAGTAGCTGCCTGAGAGGAGAAGTGATGTCTGAGCATGTGTGACCAGGGCTGAGGAGCTCTCAGCCCTGGTCATATCCCCTGGAGACGAGCTGTAAACAATGGATCACTAAAGGAACAGCTAAATCAAAAGCGGTGCAGAATTTTTAATAATAATGAATGGTGAAAATGTTTGTTATTTCATTTGCAAGCTTCCCACATCAATTTTACTTCGTGGAAAAACCCCTTTAAGTATAGAAAAAAGAAATACATGCAAACTGTAAAGACTGAAAGGTCAATGTTTGGAGGTGCTGTCTGGATTTCACTTTTCTGCTTGAACAAAGGGTATGGGGTACAAGTCCATAAGAGGCATGGACCCATACTTATATCTCAGTGCTGATGCTATACAATTTATACATTTTTTGACTGTATGTATGACCAGCTACAGGGCTCTATAAAAATGTTATAAAAGAATGCTTCCCATTAAATGCTGATAAAACGGTGTTCTTACAAGGCCATTTCACAGAGCCTGCTCTTCACAGTCAGTTCTAGGCTCACACTTTCTGTTCAGGCTGTGTTTAAATCGATAGCAGTGACTGATATTTCAGTTCTGCTATTTCTAGCTGAGTCTTTTAGAGGGACATTGGTGATGGAGGGGTTAAATTAGGGCGCACGACTACAGAACTCTACCTGGTTAAAGTTTGTCAGTAAGAAGCATAAACAAGTGTCTGTGCTGATGATGACACAGCATGGAGTGATTGCACCATCCAACCCAAGGCTCTAGAGCAGAGAGAGGTGGTTGGTAACTAAGAAACCTTCTATAAACAAGCAGGAGATAAGAATTTCTCTAGTTTTGAAATAAAGCAAAATCAGAGCAGCACTGCATTTAATAATAGTCCTTATTTACACTTGCCTACATGTTTAAAGCGAATCAATGAAATGGGAATAGAGAATAAAGAAGAGATCCAGACTATGCAGTGAGTCTGCTCCAATATGAATTATTTCAGAATACATAGTCAACGTGCCTTCAGAGCAATGGATCCAGATTATATAGTCTGCTGGTATAGGGATGGTCCAGACTACACAGCGGGTCTTGTGTCATATAGATTAGTCCACACTTTAGTCACTGTGCTTTCAAAGCAGTAGATCCAGATTATGCAGATTACTGGAATAGGGGTGGCCCAGACTACAGAACCAAACCGCTGTTATAGTGGGAGTTAGGGTCCTTCCACGCGGCATGGTTTCTTGGTCAGATTTTCAGACGGTTTGCGGCTTTGGAAACTGCCTGAAAACCAGGTGACAGAGCTGAAAGCTGATGCTGGGGTATAAATCTGTTGATCAAGGAGTTTGCCAGCTGTTTATTAAAAGTCACTTTAACTCCTCTCCACAGCACAAATGTGCAGTGCTGGCAGCTATGTATCAGCACAGAGATGTCCATTTAGAGATTTCTCAGAAATGGATATTACACTAAGTATATTGATTGTCCATTACATTAAAAACATCAGATACCAAAGGCACATTCCTCAAGATTTTAGATGGAGGGTAATTTAGCAGTAATGCAATATAATAGATTTCGATTTAGAAGAACTCCTTATGTCCCTTACCCTTTTATAATAAGACTACACTTTACTCTTTACTTTATGCAGGATAAAAAGTTTTCACTGTAGATCGCACCAAAAGGGGAACTCAAAGAAATCAGAAAGTCACTAGTGCTGTATAGCTACTTATACTGATGAGGGGACGTTACACACGGTTTAAAGTGATTGGGAGCAATTGTATCAGCTGTGGGGCCCCTAAAGCTCTGTAACAAACTGTGCTGGCTTCCCTTTCATCAAAGAAGCACACAGAGGAGGTAGACAGACAGCACTGTGAGAGGTTCCTTTAAAGGGAATGTGTCATCAAAAATGACTTATTGTTTAACATTTATATGTTCACATTTTTTAAAGAATTTTTGGTTATTTTTTTTTGTATTTTCCATATCACTTTCAATATTTTTTAATAATTCTTAAGTCCTGCAGTTTTCACTTTGGCCACTAGGCCTAATAATTGTCTGACACTTCCTGTTCTGTAAAGAAAGATTTTCAGTAGTCAGCTCATTATCAGCACAAAGAGGGTTAAACTGAAACGAGACACCAGTGTGAATAGATAACACAGGATCCACCAGTCACAAGAGGAGATAGTCACAGCTCCCTCTCCCTGCACACTGATTTCTTCCCAGGTCACAGAGCATGACTAGAAAACTCTCCTATATAAGTCAATGGCACTGAGTCAGTCTTAAAGGTGTTGTCTCACTACATTGATTCATCTTACCTCAGTCCTGTTTTCTTGGTTTCATTTTGAATTCAGGGGCATGTTTACTGGCTACCACTAGGCTGCAGTAGAAGCCAGGTCTGTAACTATAGCAACCATCACTGGCAGTCTATCATGAGAGTTCAAGCAGGTCTGTAGCGACCTGAGGAGTTCATACAGCCCATACAAGAGGGGATATCTAGGAATAGGTAGGACACTGTTAATGGACATATATTGGAAAGTGATTTGTTTTTGCAAGATCTTTAACATAAAAAAGCAATCCTTGTAGTGAGACAACCCCTTTAAGTCCCTACTGTAAAGCATCTCACTGACTGCTTCTAAACCAGTCCAAACACGGCCTCGTGCCCAAAGTCAAAACTGCAAGACTTAAAGGGGTTTTGCCACCATGTAATGTTGACGTGGGAACCTCCAAAATGGGTATTTAATCACTTTTCTAAATATATGTGATTAAAAAAAGTGAAAACTCTGAGAGCTACAGCATTTCTCAACCCCCCTTGGTTACCACAAAGCTTCCCCTAGTCACGACCCAGGAGCTGAAAGGCTGCGCTTGCGTGAATCACTTCTTATCTGATGACAGGCAGAATGAATGGTCTTTTAAGGCACCGGGTAGCAATATGTTTTCTTTTGTATACAGAATAACTAGCTGTAGTGTTATTAGATCCCTGCTTTATCTGATGAAGAAGCTTTCAATCTACTGTTTAGAATAGGTGTTCTCTTTTGTATACAGAATTCACAAGTTATAGTTTGATTATTTGAGTGAACATGTCACAGGATCCCCTTATGCAGCTCTGTGCTCTGGCTGTGTGTGTCTGTGTGCGTCTTTGTGTCTTGCTGCGTGATTTGTTTATATTACATTAGCTGCTTAGCAGATAAGGTTTCTCCTGACAGTGCCATCTGAGGCTCTGTGTCTTGCTGTATTGAATCCACTGTTGTACTGTTTATTAGTTCACTTAAGTTTTGAGACGCTCCCTTTGGATTCCTCACTCCCCCCTCCCCTTTCCCTCTCTCCACTGCAGCTTCATGACTCAACGTGATTTGTTGACATCTTGCTCTCATACTGAACGGAGGTCAGTACTTGGTCTGGTGGCACATCCCCTTTAAGAAGTATTAAAAAATATTGAAAGTGATATGAAAAATTAAAAAAAACAACCAAAAATTCCTAAAACATGTGTTTAACATAAAAATGAGACTTAAACAATGACTCATTTTTTGATGACACATTCCTTTTAAGTTTGTATAGATGGCAATGCTTCATTCTTTTGCCAAGACAAGTTTAAAAATTTAGTACTAATGATGACAAGTACAAATAAGAGTGTTTTGACTTCTGAAGCTGTACAGATTCTGTACAGAGTACATCAAGTGTACATTTACACGGGGTGGATCTGAAGCAGATTTTGTCATAGATTTATTGCAGATTTTCTACATTGACTTCAATGGGAAAGGGCAACATCTGCACTAAAATCTGCAAATAAACATTTCTTGTGGAATTTGCCTTCTCCTTCTGAAGTCAATGTAGAATTTTTTAAAAAATCTAGAACAGATCTGCAACAAAGCCCACACCAAAATTCTCAGCCCATCTGCCCCAAGTGAACATACCCTTAAAGGGAATCTGTCACCAATTTTTTTTTTTACTTATTAAATCAAGCCCCTGATCCATATGCTTTTCCTCTCAGTCGTTTTTATTTCCTGATTATATATTTGTCAATTCGGCCGTCTATATATGATTGTGGGGAAGACATTCTTGCTTGCACTGCTTTAACAGCAGTCAGAGAGATACTTTACAGCAGCTTCATGCATATAGGTTTCTTAAGTCAGATTCTGTCCCATAGACTTGTATAGGAGAGTTTTCACTGTGAAAGGAGGGGAGAGGGGGAGCTGTGACATCTCCTCTTGTGAATGGTGGATTCTGTGTTATCTGTACACAACGGTGTCTCCTTTCAGTTTGACCCTGCTGTTACTGATAATGAGCACACTGCTGAAAAGCTCTCTAAACAGAACAGGAAGTGTCAGACGATTATTAGGCCTAGTGAAAACTGCGGGACTTGAATTATTAAAAAAAAATACTGAAAGTGATATGGAAAACAAAAAAACAAACAAACCACAAATTCCTAAAAAATGTGTTTAACATAAAAATGTGAGTTAAACAATAAGTCATTTTTGATGACACATTCCCTTTAAAGTCATAAATCTAAATATAGAGGCAAGGTATGATATTGAATTGCATAATAAAATCCCACATTAGTAAAGAGGTAACACTGAAAACAGCACTATTTAGGCTGTAGAGTATATGTGGCCGTATTCAACTTATGTGTGAACAATAACACTTCAGGTAGCATAAATTCAATATATATCATGTATCATAAAACATCACATAAATTTGGTAACTCTACATATGTTTATCTCAATAGGGAAATAAATCTATGTAACTTCTCAATGACTGTGGAACTGGAAGGGTCTTGGCTATTACTATAAAGTTATAGCCTCTTTGGCCAAATTAATGAAATGATAAAAGTTGCCGCTTACATCTACTGACTCCTTTTAGGGTATATTCACACATGGTAGGTTTTATGGGGCTCTTTGAAAGAAATTATATGGAAAATATAGGTACATCATTAAAAAAAATAAAAAACATCCAAAATTATATAGTCATTTGAACCATTATTGGAGCATTGGATGAAAGAAGTTGAGGCATAAGGGGTGCACTGTGCCTCTATCAGCAAGGGCCCAAGTAAACCTGGAGCGGGCCCTGCTTACTGCACACTGATTTACCACTGACTTAAGTGAAAACAGTATGAATCTCTATTTAGTGAGCTCCTTTGAGAGGTGGCTGCAGGCTGTGTGAAGAGAAGCAGGGGATTTGGAGCACTGAGCTCCATGAAGAATTATATTCCTATTTAGATTAAACAATATTTAATTATACTGGAGTTTTCTGCTGGTCGTCCTTAACTCCTTCATCTCCTATAGCAGATAATGATATTACATAACAGTATAATTTTCTAGTTTTTAACTCTTGCTTTCACTCTGTGTTTCTTTTGGGTATTTATTAACTAGATGGCGACCCCCCATAGACTTTACAGATTGGATGGTCGACATCTAACTCTTCATGACCAATCTAAAACGACGTTGCGGAGTGCGCAGCTGCATGCTAACTGCACAGTTGTAGCAGTGGAGAGTTGGTTGTCAGCAGCAGCCGGGCTCTTCAGGCAGAAGGCAGGGATAGTTGGTTACCAACCCTGCCTTCCTGATGGCTGTAAACACGATGCTCAATGAGCGCTGTATATACAACTCAACCAAAAGTTAAAGAGAACCTGTCACATAGATTATGCCCCTCTTGCTGAGGACAGCACAAGCTAGTAACAGACCTGCTGTTTCCAGTGCTGTGTCCCTTATTCTATAAGATGCTGGAGTTTTAAAGTATTTAATGCTGCAATCTGCAGTTTTCAGCCAGAAAAGAGTCATGAAAAGAGTCAGTTTTTTTGTATGTAACTGAATTAGTGACACCTTTACAGAATGTCTTTTCTGACCTTATGGGGGGACACAATATGAATAAAAAATAAACCGAAAAAAATTAACATATGTAATTTAAAAAACCCTAACAGCCCAAATGACAACTTAGCCATGCCCCCGACATCTGTAAAAGCAAACTGACACCATTACAGAAATTCTTTTAGTACCACTTTTGCTGGTAAAGAAATAAATAAAAAAAATCTGAAAAACAGACAATTTTTTACTATTTTCTCTCAAATTATTAAAAAATATATATATAATGTAAAAAAAAAAAAAAAAAAAAGCTTTACATATCAGGAAAAATAAACAAAATAATTAGTAAGATAACCGGCATTGAAAAAGCATGAAAGTGTCCAAACCCACATATACTAAAGAAAATGTGCCTGGCCCGGAACTGGTTAACCTTGCTGTCATGTATTGGCAGGTAGAGCTCATGATGACGATATTTTCCATAGCACGCCTGTCAGGAGGCTTTGACAGTGACAGTTTGGGTTATGTTTTTTCTTGTGTACACATATACCTTTAGCTGCTCAGCTGCTCCTAGGTCCCAGTGGGGCAGACGTGATCAAAATCTGTACTTTACGTTGCTGCTTTTTGGCTACTGATCCTTTCACAGTTTGTTCTGACCCTTTTCTTTATTCCGTCTACCTGGAGCCGGTCTCCCAAAACACACAGCATCAGGACCAGCTCCACTTTGGAATCCCTTCTGTTGCTATGGAGAGCAAGTATTCTTATACTGATGGAAGGCTGTATTGCACTTACAGTACCTCCAGCTCTCCCAGAGGAGTAATTATCAAGGGCTGGCAGGCTGCGAGTGGAAACAAACCATCAATTACATCACTAAGCCAGATCCATTTTAAAAAGCAGTTATTGAATTAAAAGGCGCACACATACAAACACACACAAAACTTCTTTCTTGCATCTGTTTCTACCTCTACATAGAAACTACACATAGCCATAGAAACTGGATTAGTTTAAAAATTAAATAGAAGGCCCCAGGCTGAATTAAGGTCCCTACAGTGACTCAATTTGTGCAAAACACTTTGCTGTTAAGCTCAGTACCCTAGAGAAACAAGAAAAGCAGCTGCACTCAGCTCATATGCAGATGCAAGGGAGGATTTCCTCCATATTAATGGCTTTTTTTAAAATATTTTCAAATAGAGATGCAGAAAACTGTGCCGTGTAATTGAGGTCAGTGCTTTGTCTTTTTCCTGCAAAACATCTCTGAAGAAATTCGATGGGATTTAG
Organism: Phyllomedusa bahiana; assembly: GCA_025379985.1. Taxonomy (NCBI): domain Eukaryota; kingdom Metazoa; phylum Chordata; class Amphibia; order Anura; family Hylidae; genus Phyllomedusa; species Phyllomedusa bahiana. Next base: position 29,793 of record JAODAL010006000.1, on the reverse strand, counting down.
AGTCAAATCAGTGCTGCTGGAGGACAAGTTTCTGCACAGAAGTTCCTAACTATAGGGGACTGAGCAACCAGGAACTCCAACAGGATGACAAGAGACCATGCTGACTCAGTGACAGCCCAAGTAATCAGGCCGATCCGTGGAAGGTATGTGCAGAAATGGCATGTATCCATGATATTCAGGCACCTAACAATGCATGTAGTGAGTTGTGCTCATGTCATCATATTACATTGTATTATACTGCATACCTGTTTCCCCGAAAATAAGACAGTGTCTTATATTAATTTTTGCTCCTAAAGACGAGCTAAGACTTTATTTTTAGAGAATGTTTTTTTTTCCTATGAACAATAATTCACATTTATTGTTGAACAAAACATCAACATTTATTAATATACTGTAGTGATTTCATCACAAACATCAGCATAAGCAGCCAAACTCTGAATTGCATAAAAAAATGCACTGTGTCTTATTTTTGGGGCTGTCTTATTTTCGGGGAAACAGGATATTACTATATTGATATTACCTTTTCTAAATAGAACTTTTTATATGAGGCTTATTGTTTCTTTGTCATTGATTTATTTATGTATATAGCGCTGTTATATTCCACAACACTGTACTGTACTGAGATTGTCATCATTCACATTGGTCCCTGTCCCCAGTGGGGCTCACAATCTAAATTCCAGATTATCCTATAAGTATATATTATTACAGTGGAGAGGATCTAGGCTGAGGATTTCCATAATTTTTGGTTCATTTTAATACTGTATGTACAGTCTGATTAGAGAAATGATCCCATAATAAATATCATTCACTAGTGATAGAAGGCAAACATTATTGCTTCTTCTGCAAATGAACATTCCTGCTATAAAGATATAACACATAGAGCAGAAAGATAAAAGTGATTATCCAAAGGTCACTGAGATAGGTACTAAGCCTCCACCCACACACCTGTGCAACCACATACATATGTTTCTGGGGCTGATCCACACCAAAATGACCAAAATATGCAAGGCTGAAGTGTTTAGACAAAGCATAACCTACAATTACTGCACAGCTGGTTTTTTTCCATAAAATTATTACTGTAAACTGTTGCCTGCATCCAGAGGAGCTTGCAATCTAATGCCTTATGTCCTGAGTTTTTCCTGAGATCTGGAACTTCCAGCTAGCAGTTTCATTCTGTCTGATCTGCTTCTTCAGTTCCTGGTTAATTAAAGCGTTCAGTTCTAGACCTGAATACATTTTAATAAATTACCTTTCCGGGGGCTGCAAGTCACAGACTTTTAATTTTTGTTCATGTGGGGGAGAAGAAGGGCCAAAGGTCAGGGTCGGACCCAACAAAACACCTCTCCTAATTTAACACATTAGAAAACAGTAGAAATCAATGCAAGGCTGTTTTAGCAAAGGAGCTGTACAACAAGGATGGATCCACAGCCGTCCATCAGTGCTGCAAGTAAGTCTCAATTCTAATACACCTTGTGCCTGTGCAGTTATTAATGTAATTGCTACCCACTATTTGTAGAGAACACAGTTCATAGGAATTGGAAATACAGATTTTGCTTCTTCTGTGCCATGCAGAGTGGTAAAGAAAGTGTTAAGAAATTCTGCTCGGTTTTTATATCATGCTGCCCAGAACTGAATGTACCATATATATTTGAGCTAATTGCATGTTAATTAAACTGACATGACTACAATTGACATTGTTTTGTGGTCACTACTCCTCCTACCCCTACTGTCTTAGAGCCTATTACAGTATATAGATTTACAGCACTTTAGCTGTTCACACAGAGACTTTGGGCGATATCTATAAACAGGACTGCGCCAATTATTTGTTGTGATGTTCGCCAAAAAAGCTGTTGTAGCCTCTGACCGACATATGCATGAACTGACACAAGTCCGACATCCTCACCACTTTTGTCTGTGCCAGTTCTTAGGGGGCCACATTCATAAGATTAGACACATTAATGAATGTGGTTTGACAGAATGTGGCGCAAAAATGTCATACTAATCCGTGCCAATATGAAACTGGCGAGGATGAGACAAAATTTGGCGCTACACTAACTTACTGAGTACAACAGTCTTGTCTGCACCAGTTTTTATACATGTCCCACTTTGTCTTTTTCAAACTTTTCATATTACGTTTCCTACTGTTAACATGTAGATGATAGTCATTGTAGGATTACGTACACTTGGGAGATGTTAAACTCCGAAGCAAGGTTACATAGCTTTTATGATTGTTGTAGATCTATGATGCTTTTTTTACTGCATTGTTCAGTGAAGTCAGTGCTATTATTTCATCACCGCTGGAATAATTTTTTACTAACTAGAAAGATATAGCCCACAAAATTCATTGTTTGTCCATGCAGAAATTTATTATAACCTCTATGGCCCATTTTGGTTCATGAAGGTTATTGCTGAGTCAGACCGCATTCATGATTGTAATGGCAATAGTTTTGATGTGGGTTTTTGTGCCAGGGTTGTTGTATAATCTGAATATGTGGAAAAAAATTTGCAGTGTGTTGCCTGTTCCACTCTTGCTATACATACAAGTCTTTTAAGTTTTATTTAAAGGACCATGTGTTTTTTCCTTTCCTTGGTTTATTAGAAATTACTTTTAGTTGCACTGTAGTGCCAGTAACTTTGCTTACCTGTAGCTACATACAGGATTTCTGGCTGATGCAACAGTCTCTGTTAGGTCACATGATCTGCACTCTGATTAGCTGAAAGACACTGTGCTTTTGTTGCTGACAGACAGTCTTTCTCTCTATGCATTCCTATGAGACTGACTTTGAACCAACCATAGGAATGTTGTGTGTTTCAGCAGTTCAGAGAGCAGGTCACATGACTGGCAGCAGTGAGAAATCCTGTATTCAGCTGCAGGTAAGCCAAATTACTGGCACTACTATGTACCTAAAAGGAATGTAATGAACTAAAGGGGGGACAAAGTGTCCCTTTAAGGGGTTTATGAGACTGCACAGACAAAACTGTTATATAAAAAAATAAAAAAAAGAACTTTCTCCAGTGTTCCCTGTCATTCTGCCCCTATTGATGTCAGAAGAAATTAACTTTTAATAGAAAATATTGAAAATGCAGGCATGTATGGTATAAGCACAACACATATTGTTAGACAACCTGATTCATAATATTAATTACATTAATATTGCCATAATGCACATCAATAGTGATTTCCTATTGACATGTCTAAATAATATGTTTTTTAAAACACTTAAAGGGGGTTTTGAATCTAGCAATTTACATGACATTCATCACTTGTACCAATCACTCCCCGACATCCCCCTTTTTTGTAGACACTTCTACCATGTAGTGCTTTTCTTTGTAAAAGGGTTTTTTCAGCACTGTAGTGTTATTCCCACATATTGTGCCCCATAAACAAGCGAAAACACAGGAAGGATTTGTACAGGAAAAAGCTGAACATAAAGTTGCAACGAGGAAAGTTTTGGTGCACATTTTACCCTATTCAAGTAAATGCACAATAAAAATTGACTTGCTGCGAATTTAAACATCAAAAATGCAGTAAAGCATTTCCAAAAAAAAAAACCACCCACAGGGCGGAACGTCATTGTGTGTACAAACTGGATGATAAAAATAGAGATGAAAAGAAGCTTTTGCTTTTCCCCTCAAAAGAAAATTTTAAGCTGAGGTGTATTTTTGAAAGAAAAATTTTACTCCCTGTTTTAAATTATTAAGAATTTTAGAAGTCGGGGGTGGGGTGTAAATGACTCAGTCATACTTTGTGTATGTAATGCTTTATATTGTTTTTTTCTCTCCTCTTGAGGCTAAAGGAAGAACACTCCATTTGACTTATAGGGCATGTCCCCACGGCACGGGTTTTCGGACGGTTTTTTCAGCCGATTTGCGGTTTTTCAGACCGCCTGAAAAACCGGCCGAAAATAAGCACAATTGTGCTCTATGGAAAACCCGTGCAGCAGTCCCCACCGCACAGGTTGGGACGGCCGCAAAACAGGACAGGTTTGCCGGCCGGTATTTGTCCTGTGCCGTGGGAACGCACCCTTAAGACGACGTGCGTAAATGGGGTTGCACTTTTTTTGGCGCGCATTGAGTTAAACAAACTGTCATAGTCCTGTTCTATAGAAGTATGAACCATAATACAATCAGACACAAGACTTTTGAATGCGACAAAGATGCAGAGTCGTACAATGTACCAAAAATGTAACAAAGCTTGAAGCGAAACTGTTGTACAAATCCATACCAGTTTTAAAGTGGCGAGGCTAAGACTACTTTTGGCGTAGAATGGGACACATGGCTAAAGTGCTGTGAGACACTTTCATACATATTGAAGGATCATACACTATTAAAAACAGAGGTAGAATTGGCGAGTCGACACCAGGTTCATACATGTCTCCAGGGCCGCCATCAGACATTTCAGGGCCCCATACAGTTGAAGCATCTGGGCCCCCCCCCCCCCCCTTCGGCCCCACCCTCTGCCAACCCCATCGCCCCGTCCCCACTCAGACACAGCCCCCACAGCCTCACACACACACACACAATGCCTCCACACACGGGCCCCCCACACACACAATTCCCCCCCACACACACAATGCCTCCACACACTGGCCCCCACACACACAATGCCTCCACACACACAATGCCTCCACACACAATGCCTCCACACACAATGCCTCCACACACTGGCCCCCCCCACACACAATGCCTCCACACACACAATGCCTCCACACACACAATGCCTCCACACACACACAATGCCTCCACACACACACAATGCCTCCACACACTGGCCCCCCACACACACAATGCCTCCACACACAATGCCTCCACACACACAATGCCTCCACACACACAATGCCTCCACACACACAATGCCTCCACACACACAATGCCTCCACACACACACAATGCCTCCACACACAATGCCTCCACACACACACAATGCCTCCACACACACACAATGCCTCCACACACACAATGCCTCCACACACACAATGCCTCCACACACACACTGCCTCCACACACACACTGCCTCCACACACACAATGCCTCCACACACACTGGCCCCCCACACACACAATGCCTCCACACACACAATGCCTCCACACACACAATGCCTCCACACACACACACAATGCCTCCACACACACACAATGCCTCCACACACACACAATGCCTCCACACACACACAATGCCTCCACACACACTGGCCCCCACACACACACAATGCCTCCACACACACACAATGCCTCCACACACACACAATGCCTCCACACACACACAATGCCTCCACACACACTGGCCCCCACACACACAATGCCTCCACACACACAATGCCTCCACACACACAATGCCTCCACACACACACAATGCCCCCCCCCCCCACACACACAATGCCTCCACACACTGGCCCCCCACACACACAATGCCTCCACACACACTGGCCCCCCACACACACAATGCCTCCACACACACAATGCCTCCACACACACAATGCCTCCACACACACAATGCCTCCACACACACAATGCCTCCACACACACAATGCCCTCCACACACACAATGCCTCCACACACTGGCCCCCACACACACAATGCCTCCACACACTGGCCCCCCACACACACAATGCCTCCACACACACAATGCCTCCACACACACAATGCCCCCACACACACAATGCCTCCACACACACAATGCCTCCACACACACAATGCCTCCACACACACAATGCCTCCACACACTGGCCCCCCACACACACAATGCCTCCACACACACAATGCCTCCACACACACACTGCCTCCACACACACACAATGCCTCCACACACACACTGCCTCCACACACACACTGCCTCCACACACACAATGCCTCCACACACACAATGCCTCCACACACACAATGCCTCCACACACACAATGCCTCCACACACACAATGCCCTCCACACACACAATGCCTCCACACACACAATGCCTCCACACACACAATGCCTCCACACACACACAATGCCTCCACACACACAATGCCTCCACACACACAATGCCTCCACACACTGGCCCCCCACACACACAATGCCTCCACACACACAATGCCTCCACACACACTGGCCCCCCACACACAATGCCTCCACACACACTGGCCCCCCACACACAATGCCTCCACACACAATGCCTCCACACACACAATGCCTCCACACACAATGCCTCCACACACACAATGCCTCCACACACAATGCCTCCACACACACAATGCCTCCACACACACAATGCCTCCACACACACACACAATGCCTCCACACACACACTGCCTCCACACACTGGCCCCCCCACACACACAATGCCTCCACACACACAATGCCTCCACACACACTGGCCAGCCACACACAATGCCTCCACACACACAATGCCTCCACACACACTGGCCCCCACCCAATGCCTCCACACACAAAATGCCTCCACACACACACTGGCCCCCACACACACACAATGCCTCCACACACACACAATGCCTCCACACACACACAATGCCTCCACACACACACAATGCCTCCACACACACACAATGCCTCCACACACACACAATGCCTCCACACACACTGGCCCCCCACACACACAATGCCTCCACACACACACAATGCCTCCACACACACACAATGCCTCCACACACACACAATGCCTCCACACACACTGGCCCCCCACACACACAATGCCTCCACACACACACAATGCCCCACACACACAATGCCTCCACACACACAATGCCTCCACACACACACTGGCCCCCCACACAATTCCTCCACACACACAATGCCTCCACACACACGGCACCCCACCACACACACACAAAATCCTCCACACTCACTGGCCCCCCCACCATTAAATATCATCTTAAAATATAACTTTTTCCCACGAAACCCACACACAATAATATTTTCTACTTGCCCCATCTTTTGTTTTTTCTTCGGGTCATGCTGCCAGTGGGACCATTTTTTTTTTCCCCCCTTCAATTTTTTATTTCTTGGTTTCAGAAATTGTTTTTGTTTTCTACCAATAATCCTTTCATTCATGACATTTTTTTGATTTGGAAGGTATATAGATTACCTGATATTGATCTGGTGATTAGATGTTTAATCACTCCATAATTTCTCGCTTCTTCTGATAACGATTTTACTTTATGGTTTACTATGCATTTTGATAAACCTTCTATACCTATTTGGATTTTTTGCTTACATGTTCATTAGGGGGTATACAAACTTCACTATACCATAAGCCTATTTCAGGGAATACCACTCTCCATGTTAGTAGTTTCCATCAATATCTCCCTATTGGGGAGGTTGTGCGGGCCAGATATACCTGTTCTGACTACAACACATACTGCCAGGAACGTATTATTGCAAATAGATTTTGCCATAAAGGTTACTTACCTTCTATCATTACTTAAAATTGCTGAACTAGAAGTCTCCTGACACTAATTCCCCTTCTTTGCTTACGTTTTCTACTTCTTGTAGTACACATTTTGCTAAAATATCCGCCGTACTTAAGGGGTTTTGCCACTAAGTAGAATTGACGTGGGAAGATTGCAAATTAAATAATAAACATTTTCACCATTCATCATTTTTTAAAAAATTCTGGACCTTTTTGTTCTAACGCCCTTTTAGTGATCCATTTGTACAGCCACTCCAGGGGATACGACCAGGGCAGACTTCCCATCCTGTTCAACATGCTCAACATACCCCCCTCTCACCCGCTGCGAGTGTTCAAACCCCAGGTGCATCATTCTACTCCCTCCCTGTACCCTTTAAAGAAATGTCAAACAGTGCAAATAAATTAAAACAAAGAAATCTCAATGAGGTATGCGCATTGCTAAAGAGAAAAAAAATTCCACAGGTGTGGTTTCTGCAGGGACTTGAACCTAGGACCTTTGTGTATTGAGGCAAAAAAACTTTACCTCGACAATTGTACTACTAATAAAACAACCTTCTTTACTAGAGAGCAAAAGGCCCGGGATGTCACCTCGGGGCCCCAAGACAGCAATGCAAACAAATAGACACCCCCCCCTTCTGAGCACACAACTAAGAGCGGAACAGGGTATGAAATGAATTGTGGCAAAACCCCTTAAGAACATTTTTCAAGTCATATCTACCCCAGTGATTGCATTTTAATTTTTAAGTCTGGAGTTGATTTTTTTCTCAAAATCGTGTAGATATAATTTCTATCCCCAACCTTTTTATTATCTACCCCAGTAACGAACAGTACATGGTTAGAAGTACAGGGCTCCTATAGGGGTGGTTCTAAAACATGTTCTGTTTGTTCAGTCTTACAACAGAGTGACAGCATTCCCCATAAATACTCAATTCAATGTTTTATTACTTTATTAATTGTAATTCCACTTTTGTTTTTATTTGAAAACAAAACTGCAATAAACAATATGTGGGTACTAAGAGGACTCTCAGAAAACTCATTTCACAACATCTTTATGATATTAACCACAACGATAACAAACACTCCCTATCTGGAGTTTCTAAACATTTCCTTGAATGTCAGTATTTCATCTTGACAGCTCATTGCTACTGAAAGGGTTAAAAAACCAACTAGAGGGGAGACTGGACTAGAAGGCTTTTCTTACGTGAGGCCTTTTCGACTTTAAAGCTATGTTCACACGGCTTAAATTGGGACATATTTCGTGCCGTACTGCGCTCAATACGGGGCGAGATACGTCCCAATAATTACAGTAATCCTCATAGAGAACTATGGATTACGGCTCCTCTCCCCGCTCGCACAATACGCCGCGGGGGAGATAAGTGACAGGTGAATTACTAGTGGCGAGTACGTGCCGCTAGTAGTGAATATCTATGGGGCCGGCGGGCCCCCCCGCCCCACCGGAGTCCGCGTGAGCTCCAGAAGTCCCGGCGTAATTACTCCCCGCAATTATGCCGTGTGAACATACCCCAAGGCTGCGTTTACACGGCAAAGACCAAATACTGGTCGGATTTCCCAACCGGTATTTAGCCTTTTTTGGTACACAAGAGAGCAGGTTTTGTCTGCTGGTTGCGGATTCAAGCCATCCCCTTTCGCACCCACATGTTCATGTTCTGCCTGAAAACTGGATGGAAGAATGAACATTGTCTGTTTTTCTGAACGCCGGCGGTGTCAGAAACCATCCGTGCTGCACATATTTTCTATTAGGGCGCATCCCCAAGGCATAGGACAAATACCGGCTGTTTTGCACCTGTCCCCACGGCCGCGAGAGACCCGCCCTGCCCCCTTCACACTGAGAAGCACACATTCCGTCCGAAAAGCGGACAGAAGATGGTGATTGCTCAATGTTTTGCCGACAGACCGCCGGCGGCAAAACCGCCCGACGGAAAGCCCATGCAGTGGGGACTGCTGCACGGGTTTTCCATAGAGCACAATTGTGCCATTTTCGGCCGGTTTTTCAGGCGGTCTGCGAAACCGCAAACTGGCTGAAAAACCGGCCGAAAACCCGTGCCGTGGGGACATGCCCTTAAAGTCTATGGGGGAGCGTTGCATGTCGGTTTTCAGACGGTTTCTAAAACCGACCAATAACCTTTGCCACGAGGACAAGCCCTAAAACTACAGGCTCTTTTTCCTTTTGGCCTAAACCATAAAACAAATATATGTATGTTAATTTGTATGTGTTATTTAATCTGTATTTTCAAAAATGTATTATTTTCTTATACTGATCATTGAACTTTTTTTTTCATATTTTTTTAATATATATACTTACTTTTTGAGTCCTTGGTTAGTTGCTTGGGGCCACATGAGAAAATGTCTAGGCTAAACTCTCTTTGTGCCATGCAACCAAAGAGCCCCCTCTCATTTCATATAGTGCTCTGGAAAAATGAGAGGGGCGCTCTGATTGGTTGCTATGGACAACAAAGTGAGTTCTAGATCTAGACAGTTTTCTTACATGTGGCCCTTATTTATTTTTCTTTTTATATGACATTGTCATACGTGTGTCTATACACGATATCCCTCTATGTTAAGGTTGATTTTGTCCTTTCTTCTCCTATGGTGTGTTCTTGCTATCCCATCCCCCTCCTTCAGGTGCTTTCAGTATTCTATGTAATACTTTGTTCAATATACATATATATCCAACATGAGTAAGGACTATGTCTGAAACACGTTAGTTACAATTTTGACTTTATGCAGTGCTGAGTTTTTTTTATTTTTTTTAATGTTTTGAGTAAAAATTATGTCTTATTTTATTTTTGTACTCACTTTTTTATTTTTTGGGAGCTGGGCTTCTGCTCTCCCCCTCTTTTCTCAATAGAGAGTGGAGTTTTTTTTTTTCTATGTACAATCTCCAATATGAAGCATTTGAAGCTAACATGATACTACTACAGTTGAATGTATTGAGATGAAGGGTATCTAATATATTATATATATATATATAATATATATAATATATATATATATATAAATTTTTATATATATATTTATATTTCTTTATTTATTTATTTATTTATTTTTTTGGAGCAGGAGTTCTCAGTAAATTCTGCCCTATCTGAGAGCAGGATGTGATAGTGGGAGAGAAGCTGAGCAATGTGATGATGGGGTTTTATATGATAGAAGGGGAAAGTGAGCTCTGTGATATATAGGGTTATATGATAAAAGGGGAGAGAAGGCTGAGCTCTGTGTATATAGGGTTATATGATAAAAGAGAGAAGCTGAGCTTTTTGATGTATAGGGTTATATGATAGAGAGAGGAGCTGAGCTCTGTGATAATAGGGTTAATGATAGAAGAGAGAAGCTGAGCTCTGTGATGTATAGGGTTATATGATAGAGGAGAAAAGCTGAAGCTTGTGATAATAGTGTATATGATAGAGGGAGAGACCTGAGTTTGTGATATATAGGGTTATATGATAGAGGAGACAGGCTGAGCTCTGTGATATTTAGGGTTATATGATAGAGGGAGAGAAGCTGAGCTCTGTGATATATGGGGTTATATGATAGAGGAGAGAAGCTGAGCTCTGTTATATATAGGGTTATATGATAGAGGAGAGAAGCTGAGCTCTGTGTTTTATAGGGTTATATGATAGAGGAAAGAAGTTGAGCTCTGTGATATATAGGGTTATATGATTTGGAGCAGGATTTCTGAGTAAAAAGCAGATAAATACTGACTGGACTCCTTAAGAAACAGTATGATTCCTGCTTATCCCACCCACATATAGTGATTGACAACTTTCCTGCTATCAGTGTGTATACAGAGCTGTCAATTACTGCATGTGGGAGAGGTCATCAGTGTTTTCAGTTTCAGTTTCACATATTTTCTCTGCTTTTTTTCAGAAATCCTGCTCTAAATCATGTAAACCATCCCAGAGCTCCCTCTATCTCATTCTGCTCTCAGATAGGGCAGCATAAACTGTCTGACAGGTTCCCTTTAGGTGACAGTGCAAGTCCTGCTAACCCTGCCCGTATACAGTGATTGACAGCTTTCCCTGCATCAGGTAAAACTGTCAATCATTTTATTTTATACACGTGAAGAAAGCAATACTTTCTGTTTAGTTTTTATTTTAGATACTGTACATAGATAAAGATAGATAAAATATAAATAGGTAGATAGATACTGTACATAGATAAAGATAAAGAAAAATATAGAGAAAGATAGTAAAGTGGTAAATAGATAAATGATAAAGAAAGGAGTAAACAAATATACCGATAGATAGTCTGGTTAAAAGAGAAATGGCTATATAGATGGATTGTAAACGAGTAAAGAATTATACGATGAAAATGAGAAATAGATATATAATACATGGTTAAGACGTATATAGATACTGTAGATAGATAAAAAGAAACTGTAGATGATAGATAGGTAGATAGACAGATAAACAGATAGCGGATAGACAGATAGATAGATAAATAGATAGATAGATAGGTAGACAATGTACATAGACAGACAGATAGACAATGTAGATTGATATGTAGATAGATAGATAGATAAAAAAAAGGAAATATGCGGCACTCACAAGTGAAAAAAAACCAACAGTGCTTTATTGCATGTCCAAAGAGGGTGACGTTTCAGCTCAGAATCTATATCTATCTATCTACATTGTCTATCTATCTATCTATCTATCTATCTATCTATCTATCTATCTATCTATCTATCTATACACAGGAAAAAGGCAGCACTTCCCCAAAAAAACTTTTTTGTATACGGGTGCCAGCAATACAAAGACCCTGGCCAATTCTGGGCTGAAACGTCGCCCTCTTTGGACATGCAATAAAGCACTGTTGGTTTTTTTTCACTTGTGAGTGCCGGTATTTCCTTTTTTTATATGCTGGACCTTGGCGGGGGAAAAGGGGTTCTTTTTGGGGAATGGCACCCGTAAATAGAAAAAGTTTTTTGTGTAAAAGGGTGACTGCATTTTTAATGCGTTGGATAGATAGATAGAAATTAGTAGAGTCAATGTAGATAGATAGATAGAGAGATAGATAGATAGATAGATAGATAGATAGACAATGTAGATAGATAAAGATAATGTAGATGATAATAGATATAATAGATAGACAATGTAGTAGTAGACAGAAAAAGTAATAGTAGAAGATGTTGATAGATAGATAGATAGATAGATAGATAGATAATAGATAAGTAGATAGATAAAAATAGACAATGTAGATAGATAGATAGATAGATAGATAGATAGACTGCCACCCTCGTACATAACAGGTACATTCAATCTTTAACCTGATTGTATAGTGCCCAGCAGTACATCGCTCATGTACCAGAAAGAAATGTACGGTAATCTCTGAATGGTGAACTGGCAGGTAACAAACACCGCTGGAATAAAAGGCCCCCAGAAGAGTTCTCAGAGACTATTGCTTTTAAAAAAGGAACTAATTGGACTGGAACAATAAAATGTATTTGCTCATGTGGCAAGCCTTAATGGCATTTGTTCTCTGTTTATTGTCACAGGTAATGGATGCAAAAGATAATGCTGCTTGCGGTTTCTTTGTATCTTTCTTCCCACCCCACTGCTCTGGCAGCAATGTCCACAGCACACAGGAACTCCTGAGAAGATGAAGCGGCTGAATTCAGCAAACCTGCTTCGCTTGACTGTGCTGCTCCTCAATTATCTCTGGAAAGGTATCTACTGATTTCACTCCTCCTCTTTGTGCTGAAACATGTTTTACAATTTGACTACACAAGAGAATCGCCAATTCTGCTATTATGAGATTTGGTGTAAAACCCTTATGTATTTAATCCTTGACTTTATAGCTAGTTCTACCAGAATCCGTCTCATGTCACAGCCCTCATTCTTGCTTCCCAGACAGGCATCAGCTTTATGTTTTAGTGGCCAGAAATGCTATTTAAGCTGCCTTTTTACTTCCCTGTGTTTGGGAGGCTGTGACAGGGGCATAAGAGGTGAGAGAGACTTAACATTCTAATAATACATTGGATTGATTGTAGCATAAAGTGAGTTTTTTCCATTCTTTTTTATAGTTTATCATAAATTCAAGTTGTGTCAAACCTTTAAGACCCTACAGGGAAACTAGGCCTGTACCAGGAGCAGGACACTGATTTATGCTAATTGTGTTTGTGTATTTTAGATTTATTTTATGCAGTTATATTGCTAAATAAATTAAAGAGCAGTAAATTAAATTTTGAGTCATTTTTAATATTCTGCTTAGTGTTTTAATGGTATAAATCGATGCATACCTTGTTAGTAAGCTAGGCACATGCCAGGAGCAGGACACACAGGTTTATGTTTGTGGTGTTTGTTTTCTTCACATATCACTTAACCCCTTAAGGACCTTGTGATTTTTTTTGTTGACACGTTCATTTATCTCCCTCCTCGCCTTCCCGGCGACATAACTTTTTTATTTTTCTGCCTAAATAGACCTATGAGGGCTTTTATTTTGCGGAACAAGATGATGTTTCTAATGTTGTTATTCACTGTACTATAGAATATACTGGGAAACCGCAAAAAAATTCCAAGTGGGACAAATTGTGAAAAAAAACTTACTTTCACAATGTTTGCGGGTTTTTTGCTTTTACGGCGTTCAATCTTCGGTAAATATAATGTGTTATCTGTATTCTACAGGTTGCTACGCATCTGCCAATACCAAACATGTACGGTTTCCGTTATGTTTTGGTACTGTAAAAAAAATCCAAACATTTTCTATTTTTGAAATTTGCGCCGCATTGCGATTTTGTGGCACTAATAACATTTTTTGTACTAATACCTACGGACATGAGTGAGGGGCATATTTTTCGGGCTGAATTGTACTTTTAATTGCTACTAGTTTGGAATGCATGCAACTTTTATGATCACTTTTATTCAAATTTTTATGCGACGTGAAATGACCAAAAAACGCAATTTTGGTGTTTAGAATTTTTTTTCTTCTACGGCGTTCAGCACACAGGATAAATGTGACGATACCAAATATGTGTAACTTTTTTATTTTATTGTTTTTATTTGTAAAATGGTGAAAGAGTGTGATTTGAACTTTTAACCCTTTTTTTGTACTTTAAAACTTTATTTTTTTTACTTTAACATTGAGTCCCCCTAGGATATTTAACCACTAGGGGGCGTAATCGTTAATACAGCCTAATGCATTGGATAGACAATACATTAGGCTTTTACCCAAAATGGCGGTTTCCCCATTCCTGCCTGGGGCCCGGGAAATGGGGCAAACCCAGTACATGGCAGCATGGAGGCTTCACAAGGCTTCCACTGCCATGTCCAGGCATCGGATCCCCGCAGTTATGCTGTGGGGACTCCGTTCGCCATGAAGAACGGTGCCCGGCACCGTTTTTCATTCATTTAGTCTAATGGGTTCAACAGTGCGGGTGTTAACTGCGATCAGTCGCTAACACCCGGCAGCTGTTTGGCAGGGTCATGGAGCGTTCCCGCCACAAAGCCCCTTAGCAACCCTGGGACATATTCATATGTCCAGGGTCGTTAAGGGGTTAATAATTGATCCTTCTAAACTTTTTTTTCTGCTTGCCTTTCAAGAGCCATAACTTTTTATTTCTCCTCTACACATAGACATATGAGGGCTTTTATTTTGCGAAAGAAGATGTATTTTCTAATGGTGTCATTGACTATACTATAAAACATGCTGGGAAACAGCAAAAAAATTCTAAGAGGAGTGAAATGTGAAGAAAATGTACTTGCGCTATGTTTTCAGGCACTTTGGCCGACATGTATAAAGGAAGACGCTCAAAAAAATTTTGCAAGTTTTTTTTTTTTCAAGGATATGCCCCTCAGTATAAAAAGCGGTGTTTGTGCGTTCATAAATGGTGTGTGAAGTTCGACGCGCTCCCCCTAGTGTTAGGCCATTACGGAACTTAGGCGCATAATTTACAAGTTTACATATTTTTGAAAGGGCCGAAAAAAGACAAGACATCCATCCTTCACCCTTTTTTGCTAAATATTACTAAAGAGTGCGCCTACATGTAAAAAGGTTATAATAGGGGAAATAAGAGAAATTTTTTTTTTTTTTCTTTTTTTTTTTTTTTTTTTTTTTATTTTTTTTTTTTTTTTTTTTTTTTTTTTTAAATTTTTTTTTTTTTTTTTTTTTATTTTTTTTTTTTTTTTTTTTTTTTTTTTTTTTTTTTTTTTTTGTAATTATAAAAAATTACTTTTTATTATTATATTGGGGTAAAAATGAGAAAATGGACATTTTTTCCCTTACAGCAAATCTGCTCCCCTTTGACTCCTCAGGTCAGGCAGACCACATTTGGGTAGGGCTGCCCTGTCGAGCGTAATGGCCTATTTTGCCGAACCCATTATAGATGTGTCTAATCTTATGAATTTGGGGTTGAGCACCTCCAGAACATCCACAGAACACCCCTCATGTTAGGCACATTAGAAAGTGTCGAGTTTTACACATATGTTAGGCACATTAGACATTGTAGCTGGCTCAGTTAGGTGCATTGTACGCCAGAAAAAGGATGAAAAACTCTTTCATACATGTTGCCCTTTGTTTTTACAGTACTCACTCTTTGGAATAATTTTTGTTTCTGTATTCTGCAGGTTGATATGATTCTGGCAATATCAAATATGTAGGGGTTTTGCTATGTCTTACTACTGTAAAAAAATCCAAACGATCTCTATTTCTTAAAGCGGTTTTGCCAGGACGAGAGTTCCTTACCTCCTTATCAGCAGGAGTAGAATATAAACAAATCATGCTGAGTCATGAAGGCTGCAGGGGAGAGAGGGAGGGGGTGAGCAGAGAGTGAGGAATAAGGGAGCGTCTCAAAACTTAACTCAAATAATAACTTTACAACAGTTGATTCTCTATACAGCAAGACACAGGCTCATACACTGCACTTTCTCCTCAACCCCTTGAAGCTCATTCATATTCCTTGTCATTAGATAAGAAGTGTTTCACGCAAGCGTGGCCTGTCAGTTCCTCTGGTCGTGTCTAATGCAAGCTTTCAGGTAACTAAGGGGACTGAGAAATGCTGTGGCTTTCACAGGCTTCAGTTTTTGTAATCACATATATTTAGAAAAGTGATTAAATACCCATTTTGGAGGATCCCACATCAACATTACATCGTGGCAAAACCCCTTTAAATTTGTCCTGCAGCACCATGTCCAGAGACAATAACTTTTTTGTACTTCCTCCTATGGACCTGAGTGAGGGTGCATTTTTTTGCGGACTGTAGTGTGGTCTTTTTGGTACCATTTTGCGATAGAGGTGACTTTTTGATCATGAAATGAATAAAAAAACGAAATTTTGGCGATTGAAATTTTTTTCTTCTACGGTATTCAGCGTACAGTATAGATGTTGTTATATTTTAATAGATCGGACTTTTATAGACGCAGCGATACAAATTATGTGTAGCTTTTTTATTATTTTTTTTATTTGTAAAATGCCAAAAAGGAGGTGATTTTAACTTTAATACTTTTTTATTTTTTATACTTTAAAACTTTTTTTTACACTTTAATATCGATGGTACTTAGTCACTAGGATAGGAAGCTTTAGTACACCCTTCGTGAAAGATGCCTGGGGAAGGAAGTGTTGGAATGGCATACATGGCGACGATTGAAGTTTTCATTAATCTTCCAGCCGCCATTGTGGTAATAGTACCTGAGATCTCGCCGCAGGGGTTCAGTGTTTCTCACTCACTTAGACGCCATGGTCCTAATTACCGCAGCATCTAAAGGGTTAAACAGTAGGGAATGCAGTCGGTTGGTGCACACTGGTCGACTCACTTGGGTATGAGTAAAGCCTTTTCTTCAAGTCTCCAAAAGTGTTTGATTGGGTTGTGGTCTGGGGACTGTGGGAGCCAATCCAGCAACTGTTCTTCATTGTCATTGAACCATTTCTTTGCCAATCTTGACATATGGTTTGAGTCGTCATCCTGCTGTAACACTAAGGCTATGTTCACACGGCTTAATTGCGGGGCATAATTACGCCGTGTGGACGGGGTCGGGGCGGGAGCGGGGGGCCGGCACCTCGACGGCCCATAGACTATCATTACTAGCGGAGCGTATATGCATACTTCTCTCCCGGCTCGGCGGATTTTCCCAGCGGGGGGAGGAGACGTAATCCATAGTTCTCTATGAGAACTGCGGATTACCGTAATGACTGGGCCGTATTTCAGCCCATAATTCGTGCAGTACGTGTGAACATGGCCTAAGTGTGACATGTATGAACGTTGGCACTGACAGGCCGTTCTAAATAGCTTTAAGGCAGTGTAGAATGAACCACAATGTATGAACCTGTTCTACTGCAGCTTATACATACAGGCGCAGTGTAGGGCCAATACGACAAGTCTGGCTCAGGCAGAGCACCTTTAAACTGGTCTGGCTGTTCTTACTGTTCTGCGCCTAGATTTGGCATCAAAGAATCATAAATGTGTCTAATTGACACATTTGAATGTGGTGCAACACGCCCCTAATAAGTCCCAAATCTTTGGTGCATTAAAAGGTGTCTTTGGCACATTACAAAGGTGCTTATCGCGCCAAAATTTGGAGTGCACCTGTTGATACATTCTTTTTGTCTCAAATGACACCAGAAAACTGGTGCAGCATCATTCATACATGTCACCCTATGTTGTCCATTGCATACCCATAGTACTGTAGGATACACACATATAGCTCAGCACTAAGATCACCATCGATGCTGTTCAAATATCCAACATCTTTGGCTGTGAAACAACCGCATATCATCAGGCTACCTCCATCGAACTTGACAGTTCCTTCACTTTCTCAATCCATTAGCGTCCTTTTCCCTTGATTCTTCCAAACCCATTTGCCCCCATCAGAGCCCGATCTATTGATTTTCGTCTCATTGCTCTAAATCACCTGTTTCCAATCTTCCATTTTTCGTACCTTTTTGTAAACTCGAGCTGACGCTTCTTATGACGATATTGAAGTTGAGGCTTCTTCACCTTTTCTCAGGCCATCCTTCCAGACCTGTGTAATGCGTATTGCATGGTGCTTGCATGGACATGTGTAATCTCACTCTTACGAAGCCGCCTCCACTGCCGTGTCTGTCGCCCCCTGATAGACCTTGTGATGAGCCAACTTGTTGACTCCAATAGTTTGCCTGGACGTCCACCTCTTGGCTTTTGAATGGATGGAAGGACTTTATTTCATATTCTTCCAGTTGTCATGGCCTCACATGATGCAGTTTGGCAATTTTCTTGGCCAAGAGACCACGATCAAGAGCTGGATAATGCGGTTTCTCCTTTCTTGGGAAATCTTCTTCATGGCTGCTTCTCGATTCAAACCAGTGACCTTTTGGTTGGAAATAAACTTAGTAACACACTGAGCTATTAGGGAATATGAGAACAGGTTGTAATTTGTAGTACACAAGACGATTGTTCCTGCAAAACAGTAACAATGCAGTTAAATGACAAAAATCTGCAGAACTAAGCATATGCTAAATAGTTGTAAGTCAAATTAATGTATAAGATAGCCAAGATGATTTTCTAAAAAATTATGGTAGTCTCATGTTCAAAGCTATAGTGGATGGTGAGATATGGAGCCTGAAAGTCATTGGTAGCCTTTTGCTTGTCAGTGCAATTGAGAAGCTTTCACTCTTTACAGAGATGCAGCCTTGCGTACTTCACTTTATAAACCTCTTGCACTCATGTCAGTTTAAGGCTATGTTCACACGGTGTAATTGCGGGGATGTATTTTGCCCGCAATTACGGCGTGTGCTCGGGAGCGGGGGCGGGGGCGTGGGGGGGCGGCAGCCCACCAGCCCCATAGACATTCATTCTTCACGGGGCGTATTCGCCGTGAATAATTGATATGTCAGTTATATCCTCGCTCGCCATGTTGTGCGAGCGGGGAGAGGAGACGTAATCCATAGTTCTCTATGAGAACTGTGGATTACCGTAATGACTGGGACGTATCTCGCCCCGTATTTCTCGCAGTACGGCGCGAAATACGGGGCGAGATACATTTCAAAATAAGCCATGTGAACATGGCCTAACAGGAATAGCTAGGAACAGCAGAGCTGATGTGTAAATCATTGCTATAGACCCGCCTTCAGCCTGACTAGGAAGTGGGAGTTTAAAGCTGGCTGTGGCTCTGTGAGACTGCATGGTGAGAAAACCCCTTTAATAATAAACATGCCATATGGATGATTGAGCCTTTTCCCTTTGTGCTTGCTTACTTGCCACTGTCTACATAGATTTTGTAAGACTGCTTTTTGAATGATAGAGTTAGAAATAATAAGTGAAATACGTAGGAGTAGGAGAAGGAGTCGTAAGTAAAAATCCCTACAATAACATTTACAAGAGCACATCAAAAACCTGACTATGTAAAATGTCAAACATATGACGATGCAAATCCCTGAATGCTAATGATTTCAGTTCTATAAAATACAGAAAACAACATGATAATGGCTCTCCCCTATCTGCTAAGATTAAACCAATAATTGAAAAAGGTATCGTGGAGGCAACAGGAAAATTATATGCACCTTTTAAAATGCATCGTAACTTCTGCTGCTATAATTTCATATCAGCCATTTCTCTTAATATGACCTAATTAGTTAAATGTGAATTTTTAAAGTATACTAGCAGAGACTGGTTGACTCAACTCTGTTGGAGTCTATGAGTCCTGTTTTGCCCTGAGTTTCATTATTATCTACTGTAAGAAACTGGGAGTATCCCCTGGGGCTCGAATGAAGCATTTGACCCCAGGTAAAGCAGAACTTGTGGAAAGACATATTGGTCTAAGAAAATACATAGATAGATAGATAGATAGATAGATAGATAGATAGATAGATAGATAGATAGATAGATAGATAGATATGATGTATACCAATCCTCATCAGGGTCTGAAACGTATGTACCTTGAGGATTTCATCTGCAGCTCACGACATGAGGATGCTGTTGTCCTGTTCTAATAGCCAGGATCAGATTTTACACCGAAGCGAGTTGACTAAGGGTGGGCACTTCGTATGTCCTCTATTGGCATCCTGCTGTGCGATCATGGGGGGCCGATGGGTCCCAAGACAGCCAGAGGCCGACCAACTGCCTTCATTCTGTCTGTAATTTAGCCATTGGCAGAGCTTGATAGGCTGACGGACATTTGGCATAATATATTACAGTACAGTCATGTACAGTAATGTATTATAACAGCATTCAGTCCAGTCCCATATTAGGACAAGTCTAAAAAAATTTAAAAAGTAACAAAAATATGTAAAAAAATAAAATAAAATAACGTAAGAAGCAGAAGCATATATATCTGGCCCATTTAGCCGGCCAAGCTATTTTGTGGATTGACTGAGGCACCCAATATGACTGCCTTATGTATGGTAGGATTGGGTGAATCTGATTCTGGATTTAGAACAAGTTTCAGTAGGCAAGGGAGCTCTGTCACATTGAAAGCAGTTTTCTATTAGACTGCCTAAGTTAAAGAATTTCATGACTATCAATTACTGGTGGATTGTAAGAGAAACATAGATGGTGTTCTATAATAGAATATTGGTGGTTGCACAGGGGTCCCAGCTGTTTGTGTCTACTACTGGTTCAACTCACTATATGGTTTTTAAATGATAACACCAAACAGTGCACAAACATTAAAGGGAATGTGTCATCAAAAAATGACTTCTTGTTTAACTCACATTTTAATGTTAAAAACTTTTTTTTAAGAATTTTTGGTTATTTTTTTTTTAATTTTCCATATCACTATCAATATTTTTTAATAGTTCTTAAGTCCTGCAATTCTCACTTTGGCCACTAGGCCTTATAATAGTCTGATACTTCCTATTCTGTAGAGAAAGATTTTCAGTAGTCTGCTCATTATCAGCACAAGCAGGGCAAACTGAAGGAGACACCAATGTGTACAGATAACACAGGTTCCACCAGTCACAATAGGAGATAGTCACAGCTCCCCCTCTTCCCCTCTTTGCACACTGATTTCTTCCCAGGTAACAGAGAAGGCTCACAACACTCTCCTATAGAGGTTAATGGGACTGAGTCAGTCTAAAGGCTCCTATGGGCATGAAGCTGCTGTAAAGTATCTCTCTGACTGCTGTTAAAGCAGTGCAGACAAGAATGTCTTCCCCACAATCGTATACAGACGATTGAATTGAGAAATCTACAATCAGAAAATAAAAACGGCAAAGAAGAAAAGAATATGGATCAGAGTCTTGATTTAATAAGTAAAAAAAATGGCAACAGATTCCCTTTAAGGTCATGTAGAGCCCATGATATATGGTCATACAGTTTTTAAAAGAGGACCTTTTACATCTCCTGACATGTATGTTTTAGTAAATCCTTGTGTCCCCTGTGCAATAACATTTCTGGAGCATCTTCTCTTATAACTCTGTGTTGTGCTGTTCCTCTGTTATTACTTTAAAAAAAAATCTTACTAAATGTGTCACCAGGGTGTTGCCATTCTAAGGGGCCTAAAGAGTATGACATTGTCCAATCAGTGCTGACAGTCAATGTGTGCAGAGACAAACCCCCTGGAACTGGAATGGTAACACCCACCTGACAGATTCAGTGATATATTTCTAGGAACAATAACAGAGGAACAGCACAACACAGAGTTATAAGAGAAAAGGATCCAGAAATGTTATTTCACAGGGAATACAAGGATTTACTAAAGCAGACCTGTCAGGAAATGTCACAGGTCCTTTTCAATAAAACTTTTTTAAAGTTTCAAAAGAAAACCTCTATAAGAGCCTGTGGAATTTCCAGCAGTGCAGTCTTTGTTATGACCCACATCTACAAAGATATGAACAGATAAGCGACAACATTTTACAGTGTGTCTAAATGTCAGGAGAATTATAGGACATCTTAGCTGTTTTTACCCTCTCATTCTTGCTTGACATCTAGCTATATAACTGTCACCTTGGCAGGTAAACCATGAAGCATCTTGCCCACCCTCTGTTAACAGGTTCACTACAACCTCCTCTTATTGACTCATTCCATCGCATATCAGAATTTTATGGGTCTTCATTTTTTGTTATTGTCCCATCTACATAGACATATGAGGGCTTTTATTTTGCGGGACAAGATGTATTTTTTAATGGTGTCATTAACAGTACCATAGAATGTACTGGAAAACCCAAACATTTTTTAAATGGGGTGAAATGTAAACAAAATGTACTTGCGCCATGTTTGCGGGATTTTGTTTTATTGCGTTCACTCTTTAGTATAAGTAATGTGTTACCTGAATTCTGCAGGTCAGTATGATTCCGGTGATACCAAATATTTTTTCTAGAATTTTAATTTCAAATATATTTTCATTATGTTTTAGTACTTTTAAGAAATCTAAAGCATTCTCTATTACTTAAATTTGTGCTGCAGCAACATTTTCTGTGACCAATAATTGGAAAAACAAAAAAGTTATTGACCTGAGTGAGGCTGCAAATGTTATTTTTATTGGTACCATTTTAGAATATATGCAACTTTTTGATCACTTTTTATTACAATAAATTAAATGACCAAAAAAAACCACAATTTTGGCAGCTGGATTTTTTTCTGCTGTGGTGTTCAGTGTATGGGACAAATTATGTTATATTTTAATAAATCAGACTTTTATGTATGCGGCAATAACAATTATGTGTAACGTTTAATTTTTTACATTTTTTTATTTTGTAAAATGTCAAGAGGGCAGTGATTTGAATTTTTTAATATTTTGTTATTATTTTTATACTTTTAAAACTTTTTTTTTTTTACTTAAAGGGTTTTATAGTTTGAAGTGTTCGTGCTCTTCAACTAATTCTATGAGATTGAATTTGAAATCTAGGGGCGTGTCTCTACTCTCAGCAGGCATAACTCTCCTCACTTAAGAGCTGTGACATCATCATTCTGTGTGAAGCAGGGGAAAGGGAAGGTTGTCTGGACAGAACAGATCTGCAGCCTCCTGCAGTGTTCTCTTGTGTCTGCAGACTCTTCAGGCTCCACAAGCTCCTTGCTGTGCTATAACCAGTTATACACACAGCCTGAACTGATGAAACATATGTGAGGAATGCACACTGCCCCCATTCCCCCCTCTGTTATCAGGCAGGAGACTGTGTGACTGTGTTATATGGAGGAAGCACAGGACATAAGACTGTGTTATATGAAGGGATCTATGAGTTAAACAGTCAGTAATTACCCAGATCATTCACCTTAGTGCTGGGAGATGAGTATACAGCCAGCAGCCCTCTCACATAGCTGGTTTTACTATCGGTTTTTACAGCTCAGAGGGAAGTAAACACAGAGTGTGCAGGCAGCCAATCACAGCACAGGGGGGCGTGTCCAGGGGTGGGATCTGACGGGGGTGGGTCCCAACAGGCTGAATGAAATGTTAGTCAGCCAATCACAGTGCAGGGGGCGTGTCCAGGGGCGGAATCTGACCGGGGGCATGTCCCAACAGGCTGAATGAAATGTCAGCCAGCCAATCACAGAAAAGGGGGCATGTCCTGACTAGCAGCTGCAAAAAATAGCTATTGATGCACAGTAAAGCTCATATCTGACTTAGGTCATGCAAACCAATTACAAAAGTGCTTATTTTTACTTTTCCCATAATCTGAGATATGATCTTTGTAGCAAGAAAACCCCTTTAAACAAGCATTCCCGTAGGGTACTTGACCACTAGGGAGCTCAATCATGTGTACAAACTTTTGCATTATATAAATAATGCAGAAGGGTGTACCAAGATGGCAGTTCTATTAATAGAAATGAAAACATGGTGACTATGAAAGCCTTCATTAGACTTCCAGCTGCTATTGTAACTGACTGGCACCCCGTTATTTTGTTGCATGTATAGGTGTAGGGAGGATCGCAGGGAGGAACAGTGTCATATGTCAGTACAAGGTTAATGAAATGCATATACAAATGGATGGTTTGTACAATATGCAAAGATAATGGTTATCCTTGAGATAAAGACAAGCCCACATTTAATAAAACCTAATTCCACATCAAATCTGAGAGTCCAGACAAGACTGTGGAACACAAGCGACCTGTGGATTGTATGGGTCTTGAGTGGTTTTGGCGAGACTTGTGATACTTAAAGGACATGTGGGGTGTATTAGTGGGTAGTGGAGTTAGTATTACTGGTTTTGGTATTTCTGGGAGGGGGATATGGAAGAGAAAAAAATAACTCAACACACAACCATCAATGTCTAAACCACTGACAACAAAAGTGAGTACACCCAATTTGCCATTTTAACTCCACGGTGTCATGTGACTCATTGGTGTTACAAGGTCTCAGGTGTGAATGGGGAGCAGGTGTGTTAAATTTGGTGTTATGGCTCTCACACTTTCTCATACTGGTCACTGGAAGTTCAACATGACACCTCAAGAACTGTCTGGGGATCTGAAAAAAAGAATTGTTGTTTCACATAAAGATAGCCTAGGCTATAAGAAGATTGCCAACACCCTCAAACTGAGCTGCAACATTGTGGACAAGACCATACAGTGGTTTAACAGGACAGGTTCCACTCAGAACAGGCCTTGTCATGGTCGACCAGCCAAAGAAGTTGAATGCACGTGCTCAGCGTCATATCCATATCTATTCAAAATAGATGTGTAAGTGCTGCCAGCATTGCTGCAGAGGTTAAATAGGTGGGGTTCAGCCTGTCAGTGTACAGACCATATGCGGCACAGTGCCTCAGATTGGTCTGCATGGCTGTTGTCCCAGAAGGAAGCCGCTACTAAAGATGATGCACAAAAAAGCCTGCAAACACTTTGCTGAAGACAAGAAGACTAATGACATAGATTACTGAAACTATGTACTGCGGTCTGATGACACCAAGATAAAGATTTTTTGTTTAGATAGTGTCAAGCATGTGTGGTAGCAACCAGGTGAGGAGTACAAAGACAGGTGTGTCTTACCTACAGTCTGCATGACAGCTGCCGGTTGTGGGGAGCCACAGTTCATTGAGGGAACAATGAATGTCAACATATACTGTGACATACTGAAGCAGAACATGGTCTCCTCCCTTCAGAAACTGTTGAAAACTATGTGGGGCCCACCTACAGCCTACCTAACTAACTACCTGGGGACCACCTACAGCCCACCTACCTAGCTACCTGGGGCCAACCTACAGCCTATCTGGCTATCTACCTGAGATCCACTTACAGCCTACCTATGTGGGGCCCACCTACAGCCTACCTACCTACCTACCTGGGGCCCACCTACAACCTACTTACCTACAAGGGGCCCACTTACAGCCTACCTAACTAAGTGGGGCCTATCTACAGCCTACAAAACATAATTAAGCTGTGCACATCTAAAAAATATTCTGAAAAACGCAAGCATAGGTGCACACTGAAAAGGCAATATATACATCTAACACAAATATCAGTGGCACACTAAAGACTAAGTAAAACCTCAAGGTATATAGGAATATTGGAAATGCATTACTGCTAAGGAAAATATGAAAAACCTGGGACTCTTAGTTTACAGTATTTGATCAAAGATTGTATTAAGCTCACCTCCCAAAAAGTCAAGGGGATCCCAGAGCAGGTGAGTCCCTACACTAAACGTGTTACCTCACTAGGCGTCAATCCAGACTGCAACTTCAGGGTATGGTAGGAACTAGCAATTGGATTATCCTGCACTGGTTTAAAAGAGGCAGCTGAGTGCAGCAAGCCAATGAGATTGCCAATCTCAAATGAACTACAAAACATAATTAGGCTGTGCACATCTAAAAAGACTAAGAGTCCCAGGTTTTTCATATTTTCCTTAGCAGTAATGCATTTCCAATATTCCTATATACCTTGAGGTTTTACTTAGTCTTTAGTGTGCCACTGATATTTGTGTTAGACCTATCTACAGCCTACCTACCTAGCTACCTGGGGCTCACCTACAGTATAACTAACTAGCTACTTGGGGCCTACCTACAACCTATCTAGCTACATGGGGTCCACCTACAGCATATCTGGGGCATACCTACAGCCTACATAGCTACCTGGGGCCTAGCTGCAGCCTACCTAGCTACAGCCTACCTAGTTATCTGGGGCCTACCTACTGCCTAGCTAGCTACATGAGACCTACCTACTGCCCACCTAGCTACAAGGGGCCTTCCTACCTAACTGGGGCCTATATAGCTGGGGCCTGCCTATCTATCTCCCTGTGGGTTGCCAATCTAACTGGGGTCTAACTACTGCCTACCTACGTCCAATCTACCTACCTATAGCCTACCTACCTAATTGGGACATATCTAACTAACTGTGGCCTACATACCTACCTGGGGCTTAACTACGGTCTACCTACCTACTCAGGGCCAATCTACCTACCAATGTATCTCTTTCTACTCTCCCACCCCTGGAAAGTTTGTACAGTGGTGTGGGACAGTGAGGGAGGTGTTGGAAAAGTGAGAATTCTAAGATGTTTGTGTCCAAATCTGCAGGGACAAGTGGTGACTGGGAGAAGTCATCATGGAAGTCTGGACCAGATGGAGAAGAAAAGGGAAAGTCAACGACTTATCAGAGAAATGTCACCTGTGAGTCACAAGATGCACATTAATCACTTATATGTCTGGATAATCTGTGTACACTGGTATCTACCACTATATGGTCAATGTATGGTGGTAATATACAGTTTGCACAGCCTGTTTACACTGGTAGCTACCACTATATAGTCACTGTATGGGGGTAATATACAGTCTGCACAGCCTGTTTACACTGGTAGCTACCACTATATAGTCACTGTATGGGGGTAATATACAGTCTGCAGAGCATGTATACACTGCTATCTACCACTATTTGGTCAGTGTTTTGAGGTAATATACAGTCTGCAGAGCCTGTGTACACTGGTATCTAACACTATATGGTCACTGTATGGGGGTCATTTACAGTCTACAGAACCTGTGTACACTGGTATCAACCACTTTATGGTCACTATATAGTGATAATATTGGTCTTTGTATATTGATCTTTATTCAGTAATAGTGTAGGGGTATTATTCAGTCACTATGTGGTGGTAATTTATGGTTGTGTTCTGGTGCTTTAATCGGGGCTTATGTAGTAGCGTTATTGGTAATGTTGGTCTTGGTATAGTTGGATTGATTGGTAGAAGTATGATGGTGATATGTATGGTGAGGTATTTGATACTTGTATTATCTAGTACCTGCATGACTTATGAAGAGGTCCTGATAAATGTTTCATGGTCGGGTGGGGGGGGACCCATCCAAAAGTTTGCTATAGAGCCCAAGCTTCTCTAGGTACTCCGCTGGTAAGATAGTAGACATGATGTACTGTATATTATGTTTAGTATTGGTTTTGTATTGTTAGAGGTGTGGTAGTTATATGATTGTGGCTGGACCAGGGTTTATGTATATATTATGATAATGTTTTGTGTAAATAGTATTTGTTATGTTTTGTACTTTAAAGTTAAAGAGTTCCAGGCATGACAAACCTAACCTAAAAATGCTATTCACCACAATCAGACTCAGGCTGTAAAGTTCCAGCTAATTATTATGATGACTATGAATGAGCAATGTGTTTACATGTATCAATTTTTCATGAAAATGCAAACGATTTTTTAATTGCTTGATTGATCTATCAATGGGGGGCATGCAGATCAAAGTAATTTCGACTACAATGGCAGTGATTATAGTAAATGAAAACTGTCACTACAGATAATTTAGGAGCAATTTTCTCCGTATGTGATCTAAATTAGTGTAATTGCACTAAAAGTTTTGGCATGTGAACCCTCTCTAATGATGGTTAATGCTGAAAAATGTCTGTAGAAAATGTCTGATATTTCAGTAGTGGTTATTAAACAATATAAGTGTTCCCATGTTCATTCTTATTTATTGTATCTTTTTAACTTTATTATCATTTTCCACTCTAAAAATGACCCTGGGAATCTACATGCAAATCATATTCAGCTTCTAAATGAGCAGACCCTTTTCTACACTGCTCAATGCAATGGGGTTTGCCAGTCACATTCATTTAAACCTGATGAGAAAAATGCCCTGCTCTTCATCTCAAATTAGCTTAAATCTAATTCTTGAGCTGAGCAGAGCAGTGATTGTGATATTCATGAACCTGTCTGGAGAGCATGTGGATTCTCAATATGGGGAAGCAGAGTGGTAGGTTCTACTGGAGGTCATTGGCTTCAAAAAGGATTAATGGATGGAGGCCACGCATTATGACAGCAAACCTCTAATTAATTGGAAAATAATATTGGCAGTGTCGATGGAAGTGTAATTTGTGCCTCAGCCTCTATTACATGTACAGGTACCTGCTGTAAAGATCTGTTATTCTTTCTAAGAAATTGGAGGTCTTTATTATTTTGATGGAAATTCCTATGGAAAACATCTTAGCATTATTTCTGCATACATATGGCATCACATATTATATACACAGTCGAGTCACATTATTATAACCAGAGAAACCAGTGCAGTATGGACAGCAGCTAGGCAGGCTGGGAGTGACTCAATAAGGTCCTGGTATATTGTCACAGGTATCTGGAGCCATGCTGACTGCAGTGCATCCTATGGCTGCATGCGGGTGAATGGGGGGGATCCATATTGCTAACACCACCATCGAGGTGGGTCCACAGATTCTCAATTATATTTAAGTCTGGAGAATTAGGGGGCCATAGTACTTGGAACTCTTGGTCATGTGAGACATTTTTAGCCACATGAGATGTAGTATTGTCTTGCTGGAAAATCCCATCTGCCGCAGAGAAGACCATCAGCATTTATGAGACTGACATTCTAATGTCCATCCATTCTATGAAGCAGAAAACGTGACTCATTGAAGAAGGCAACCCTTTGACAATCAGTGGAGGTCCAATTTTGATACTGATGAGAAAAAATGAAAGCCTTTTCTGCCAATGCACCTTCGTTAGCAGAGGTGCAGTGACCATATATCTGCTTCAGCCCCATACCCAGAAGGATTCGCTGATCAGTTGTTTTAGACACACGTCTAGTCGCCTCTTGGTTTATTTTGGCAGTGAGCAGCTCCACTGTAGCATGTTGGTCTGCCCTTGCACACATTTGTTGCCAACGTTCAATGGCATTTGGTGCCCTACAGTTTCCATGTTGCTTATTTGAACTCGTGCCAGTTTTTTCACTTGTAATACGCTTTCACCTTAGTAGCCCGTGGACAGTTTGAAAACTGTGCAGTTTCAGAAATACAACTACCATCGATCCAAAAGCCAATAATCATTTCTTTTTGCCACTCAGACAAATTTTTTTCAAATTCAAAAAAGAGCTTTATTCAAAAGAGTACAAGTATAAATCGCATTGCATTCAATAACAAAGATCACCTTCTCTCTAAACATTACGAAGATGTGTAACAGAGATCCGACAGAAAGAGTTTAAACACGCTTGAAGCGAAATTCAGACCAAGATTTACAGTCATTGAAACATAATCAGTCTGGATGTGTTCTCTAGCGTTGAGAGTCCTTCAGCATAGGAGAGTTTC
>JAODAL010005999.1:0-137967 GCA_025379985.1 Phyllomedusa bahiana | reverse complement strand
AAGGACCCAAAAATGGTCTAACACCCAGGTGAAAAACTCAAATTTTTAGATAATTTATAGATTTTTTTTAAAGGGGGTTGTCCACAAAATTGATTCATCTTACCTCGCCCTGTTTGCGGGTTTCATTTTTGAATTCAGGGGGTGTTTACTGGGTTCTACTGGTGCGTAGAACCAGGTCGGGTGTTATAGCAACCAGTGCCTTCCCTATCATGGAATTTTTTTGGGGTCTGTAGCTATAGCACCTGAGAGCTGTTTCAGCCCAAAAGGAGGGATATCTCAGAATAGGTTTAGATACTTTAAAGGGACACATTTGAGTGTCTTGTTTTGCAAGATCTTTAACAAAAAAGCCATCCTTATAGGAACAACCCATTTAAAAGGGTTGTCTGCTACAATGATTGGGTTTTAATTAAAAGATTTTTAAAAAAAACAGCAGCTTTGTAAATATGTTTCTTTAAAATTTCCTACTGATTTTGATTTATCCTGTTAGTAGTATAAAAACAGTTTCTCAAATCCATAGCAGCTGCCCTTTTGACTTTATCTATGGCTTCGGGTTGTACTCATCACCTTTTGAATAAGGTCTGAGCACAGTGCCCCTCAGCACAAAAGTTTTCTGTAGGGGAGGGGGGGGGAGGGTTTGGGCTTCTGTGTCTGTGCTGCCGGATTAACCCGGGGTTTTGCCTGTTCCCCCTTTTCTCTCACAAATTGGGGGAAAGCAAGGGAGGCGATAAATAGATGGCCAACATCCCCGTGTGTTACTTAATCATGAGTGTTTGGAGCTTGACATACTAATAGAACAATGGGGGGGCTGTGAAGGGTTTCCTACTCTCCCTGCTTGCATATTATGAACATCTGTTATTTTTAACACTTCCGCTGCCCTTTTGGTCTTTTCTGAAGGGCGTTTGTTTGTGGAAATTTTGTATGCTAAAGGGGGGGTATAGGAACCTTTACCATCCCCCCTGCTCTCTATTAGAAAATCACGTTTCCAGAACTCTCCCACCAAGATCAGCCCCCCCTTGCTGTCTTTGACTGTGAAGAAGATCACAAGAACTGAAGCAGCCCTGGCAGGCCCACGGGGAAACCCCGGGCAGAACCCCTGCCCCCCCCCCCCTGCTTATAGAAGTTACAGAGGAGGCTTCTGTGTGCTAGGGGGGGGGGAAGGGGGAGGAGAAAGGCGACAAAAAGCACACCCAATAAAAAACCCCTTTGCTCCTGAACATTGAAGCAGGTAAAGCCTGTAAGAACAAACCCTTTAAATCTTTTTCACATATGGGCTTACCAGTCACAGAAAACAGGGTTCGTGTCATCATATATACATATATGGCACTTTATTGCAAAATGCCAAATGTGAGTGGTAGTTAGTGGATCACAGAACTGGAATATGCATCATGAATGTTTTTTTTTTCTTTGTATAGGGGGTGATGATATGATTAGTGTAACTGTTCCATTCGTTATGAGCAGGATTATGCAGGTTGCATTTTTTCCAACTATAATAACCAAATGAGTGACCTTGGCTATATGTGTACCAGTTTTTCTAATATATAAACAGGTAATTTATGATCACTAGGCTACATATAATATGTTTTTTTTTAAAAATTTGACCGGGAATTTTTTATTTAATCTATAAAATCCCATGTATTAAAATCTTATTTTATGCCCAAAAATCATTTTCCATGACAATAACATTTGAAGAAATTAGCAATTAGACTTTGTTTAAAAACATTTTTTGAATGTTTTATATCTATAAGTACCAGGTTCCAATTCATGTACATTACAAGTCATGTTTTATCTTTTGATACTTTATTCAATTCATTACCTGATTTTACCCGGTACACAAGGGGGGTGGTCTTGATTGTTTTTTTTTTTTTACCTTGGGACACTCCTTTTGTTTTAGAGCTGTGCCCTGTGGGAAAGAGATGGTGTCCGTACCATGTTCTTGTCACCTAGTCCTCCACACTGAGTTGACTTTGCAGCCAACAGCGGATTGATATGTTTAAAAATATACAGATCATGGGTGACACGTCCCAATACGAACAGGACAGGTGCATTAAGTTTACTATGCAAGGTATATCAGCCGCCAGATTTTTGAAAGGTTCGTACTTTCAGGCGCAGTTTATGCTCATTCAATGCGCCACAAAACTGACGTGCCATTGCCACTTTTTGGACATGTTGCCCCATGTTTTTGCGGAGGTATGTGAATAATTGTGGGGTTTTTTTTGCATATATTTTTAACATCTTTCTATTAGGATAGGATTATTCCAGATGATTGTGAATTTGGATTTTACTCAGTAGTGGAATTTACATAGTGTTTTTTTTCATTCATTTTTCTATTTGTTCACTATTTTTCTTCATTTTATTTTTTTATATTTCTGTCATGGCGTCTGTCTTGTGATCAATAACTATAAGCATCCAAGCCTAGTAATAATTGTCATCAAAACCTGCAAAGATTGTTTCTTTACTGAAATGAAATACTAGTCAGATATACTGTTGTTGTGGTTATTGTCAATATATTCATACATGCATACACCAAGCTCTGTTTCCATTATAGAGACACATATGTTATACCTTATGTCTAGAGAGAGTATACTGGTGTCTCATCAGGATTTCAAAAATTCTTTTATTGCTTGATAACATCAGAGATTTTTAAGATGTAATGGTCCTCACATATACTGTTATGTTAAGATATATGGATACATATTTTGTGTCATATAAAAAACTGTGATACAGTGTGAATATTGTAATGCGTTCATTGTTGCTGTTTGAGTCTATTACACATGGGTTAACGAAGGACGTCTTTCCTCTTCCAATTAGAGGTCTGATGCTATTGGTTCTACATAGTTTTAAATGTTTTAGCCTTTTGAATTATCTACACCACGAATAAAGATTAAGGGCCACATGTATGATCCTGTTTAGGTCTAAAACTCACTTTTTTGCCCATAGGTTACAATTGGCAAAAGAGTGAGTTTTAGACCTAAACAGTTTCAAACATTTGGCCCTAACTGTCTGAAATGGGTTGGGTCATTTCGAGCCTGTTACATCCCCTTCTTCCATTTTAACCAATATGTTATAAATAAATTTTGCATTTTTATTCTATTTATCTCACTTTCAGGCGTGTTGGATTGAAACCTTTTTTTTACCTTGGATTGCCTGCTGATGCCCTCTTGCTTGAGGGCTGGATCCGAGCACTCCGAGGAGCTTTTCATCTTGGTGTTGAGAATTCCATCCAGGTAGTGAGCTGTGCGAATTTCTTATACATTTTTTATTTACAATAAATGTCTTATAGGTGGAAGTCTTAAAGTGCACTCCCATCTGATTTTTCTTTATTTTCTGCAGTGCTGTACAAATATCACTCACATTGGACCCTGTATCCATTGGAGTTTAATCCAAATTGCAAATTAACCTATATTTTTTGCAGTGTGGGAGGAAACACAAATAAGGGGAGCATAACCCCATGCATCTTAGGGTGCTTTTACACGGTGCTTTGCATTTCTGCAAAAAAGCACCAAAAAATTTGTCAAAAATACACAAAAAATGCTCCATGTGAAAGTACCTCTAAGCACTTGTGGCCACTTTCATAAATGCCAAATAGGTGTTACCTGTCATTCATTGATTTGCAGATGCTATATTCTCAGTAGAGTGCGATGGAGAAGTGGCCACATGTGGCCCCCTCCAATGAAGTCTATAGAATTTATGGAGAAAGCAGATGGTCCTTTAGAGAACACCAGTAGTATGCAGCTGAAATTGGCAGCACGACTTTGATATCCTGCCACCACAGAGAAGATAAAGCATTATACATTTCTTATTGAAATTATATGGCTGGGCATGTAAATTGTGAGAAATCCTTCATAACAAGAAATGCTATTTATAGCCGCTGTCTGCAGTGGTTAATAGATGAGGGTCTGTAGTGTACTAAATTTTAAAATTCCTAGTACAGTATATAAAAATGAGTATTTTTAAGCAGACCACCTCTTTAGTGTAACATTACAATAGAAGGCTAATTTATTAATGCAAAAAAATATAAAATAATGACACTTTTCTTTGGAATGTTATGAAATTTATTCAAGTGATTTCACAATTAGAAGCTTCAAATTCAAAAAAATGAATTCTAGTAAATGATATCACACAGTCGAATGACAGCATATTAAAACGATGCAACATTCAGTAAAAAAGCATGAATCTGAGCAAAACAGAAACCAGTTCTCTATGTCATGGGAAAAAAACTGTACATATGTCAGCCACTGCCACATTGTCACACCGGGATGAATAAATTGTAAACAAGAATTACTTAGGTAACACTACAGAGAATGCTTATTTGTACATTGGCTGCCTGTGGTATGTTCACATGACAGATTTCTTTCATGAAAAAAAAATCTGTCGTGAAATTCATGGTAGAAATCCAAGGTCATCTGCAGTTTGCACGCTGCAGATTCAGCTGCGATTTGAAAATGGATCTGTTCCATTTCAATAGGGTATTCCAGGTATAGGATACGCAACACACATCTATCTTTTCCACAAAGAAGATTTCAACTCCACATCAGAGAGAATCTTGCCATAGTTCACGTGGTAGCTTATGGCACCGATTCCCACTGCAAAAAAATTCAAACACTGTTTCTTTATTGGGATATGCATACCCTCCTGGTTTTGATTGCTGTGCCATTCTGTTGATATGTCTTCCTTTTGTGAATAATGTAAAACCAATTTTTACAAATATAAGCAAATTTGAAAATTTTCATTTGTTTCAAGTCCCATCTAATTGCCTCGAGATTCATATACAAAAAGTTTGGAGCTAATATATTATTTTTAGGGTATGGTCTTATGGGGCAGTACATTACACTGGCATTCTCTCTTTGGTAATATCTAAATCCCAGTGTCGTGTTCGGCCACCACATGCTCTTGACATAACAAAGGACAACAGTTTTGTCCAGAGTAAACTTTAATTGGCTGAAATTGGCTACAGGGCCTCTTATTTTAATACATGAGGCTCTAGGAGTTCATATTAAGAACTACATAAAAAAATGTGATAAGTAATATTTCAGCACTAACACATTTTCCTATTAAATACAACCCAGTCATTGTCTGACATTTTTGATTTTGATACTGGCTTATTTCTAATACTAACATACTGCAGTGGTTTCCAACTGGTGGCTCTTCAGCCGTTGTGAAACTGCAACTCCTAGCATGTGGTAGCACATCCATGCAGCAAAATAGCTCCATCTAGTTAAACTATACGAATGTACTGATAACACCTACTTGACAACTTTTCAGGAGCGCAGGGTTTTACAAATAACATGCCTCCAAAATGGGAAGGAATACATCGGCAACACCACTTTCAGGTGACTGACTCCAAAAAGAATAAGGAAGTTTGGAAAATATGTGTTCATTTCATGGTCCAGTTAAAGCTGTATCCTCCCCGACATAGGGATTCAAGTTAAACTGAAAGGTCTGCTCCCTCCTATTGCTTCACCTCTAATTTAACTCACCTAAATAACTTTATTCTTGTACAGAGATTATTCCTCAGCTTTCAAAAATAGGAATCACGTTTTCGAAAGAAGCAAATATACAAATTACTCAATGATTGTTAAAAAATTTGTTTGTAAAATATATTGCTTTACATCAAAATGTACTCATGGAAGAGATTGTATTCTGACAAAATAGATTATTTATCCATAAAAGTGTCAAGAAGAGATTCTAGATATTCTATACTGCAATGCTGAGGCATTTTCTAGGCAGAGATATATTAGAAAGTGGAAACTGCTCCGAAGCAATTGGTGTCATGCTGGTAATGCTAGTCCCTAAGTATATTATTGCTGGGGATTATATCTGCCTGCAAAATGGCTTCCTTCATGAACAGTGCACTTTAAAAAGGAAATCTCATTTAATGACTTTTTCTTAGGCCTTTTTTAGATGAGCATATGCTACATATGTTTCACCATCTGTATTACTGATGCTGTATGGGGGGGGGGGGGGAAGAGTTTCCCCTTAAAGGGGTTGTCTCACTACAAGGATTGATTTTTATGTTAAAGATCTTGCAAAAACAAGTCACTTTGTAATATATGTCCATTAACAGTGTCCCACCTATTCCTTGATATCCCCTCTTGTATGGGCTGCATCATCTTCTCAGGTTGCTTTAGCTACAGACCTGTTTGATCTATCCTGATAGGCTGTCAGCAATGGTTTCTATAGCTACAGACATGGCTTCTACTGCAGCCTAGTAGAAGCCAGTAAACACGCCCCTGAATTCAGAGTGAAACCAAGAAAACAGGACTGAGGTAAGATGAATCAATGTAGTGAGACAACCCCTTTAAGGAGAGCACCATAATGGTGTAGGGAGACTAATAGGCCATGAAAGCTTTCTGGAAGATATGCAAATATGCTTTAGGAGAGAGAGCAAAGAACACTACTTCCAATAGGTGGCACCAGAGACTTCGCTCTTGGTCCTCAACTTTCATTGTGTAATACATACTCCAAATTTCATCCCCACAGCACTGTGTCAACTTGTATTTGCAGATAGAATCTGGTGGATACTGTAGCCCTCTTTCAACTTTCAAAAGTGGGTAAAACAGCTTCCTACTCCACCTAATTCTTAATACTTACTTTTTCCGACCCTACTGACCCATATGAAGATGAGTGCCACCAAATAAAGTGAGAATAAAAGATTATCTTCTTTAAAAGAGAATTATCAAAGCTAATAAGTTCCAATAACAAGCTAATTAACTTTTTTTTTTAGATGGAAGAAGGAATTGGTGTTGTATAGAGAAATGCCATCAATCCAAAATTATATATGTTTTACAGATATTTTTGGACTTTTGACTAATACTGCATCTTTAGTATTATAGAAGTTAAAATGAAGAATTTGCTGAATCTGAATCTTTTTCTAATATAAACTCTCATTTCTCTCTTCCCTCATGTTTTGAAAAGTTCACAAAAATGTCCATTCTTGAGCTTATAAAAAGTATAGTGTAGGTCCATAGGTATCTATAGTGTCAATACTTGCTTATATTACGAATATCAAGATTCTAGAACACATATCTATAAACCATTTTCTAATACTGGCAAGCACATTCAGATCCTGCTGATTTGGCCATCACAGACTACCCCTCTGGCTGACTGACCAGATGATCACTGGCTCCAATAGAGCCTGTCATTGGGATTACAAAATGTCAATAAAATCAGCACAATTCAGATTTTTTTCTGCTATGTTTGAGATTACTCCCGAGTGAGACATTTTTTTATCCACTCTATAATCTGACAAACAAAAGAGGACTTTCAACTAGGAACCCTCTTAAATAAGTCATGAATTCCGAACCAAGGAATTTGAAAATAGGTTTTCTAAGGTGAGGTTAGCAATTAAGGTAGAAATAAAGTTCAAAAATACGTTGCCTCATGGCAAGGAATTTTGACAAAGGCAACTTTTTTGTATATAGTGCCTACATGAATCTACAAGTGCATTAGAAAGAAAAAAAAATAACCAGCTTATCATAGGAATATAAGCCACCTGCTATACATAATCACCAAGCAGTGTGAACCTTCTAATGGCCACTAAGACAACTATAACTAATTGAGTTGGAGTCTTTATCATGTGAACCTTTTAACTCCAGAATACATAACTGAGAGAAACAAAAAACAGAATTTTACACAAATTTCCATCACTGCCGTAGTCTTTAGCAGCTTGAAATTTGCCCCCGGTCTGCTCTACACTGTTCCTACTAGCACTTCCATACCTGTTACCTTGCTATGACACACCTATAAGCTATGCTTAGACTGTAGAATGGTGAAGCAATGTATATACAGTATATATAGTTAAGACATATCAATTATGTAAACGTAGCATCGGGTCATTAGAAAGATTAGGGATCATAAAATGCTTACAGTACAAGAGCTGGCTTGGCCAGACATCAACCTAAATAACAAATACAACTCCTCAATGCTTACCTATGAGAAAACATTACAATCTAAAAAAATAGAAAACTCTCATGTCAAATGAATATATAACACTGCGTTACCCGCAATATGCGCAACCATCAAATGAGCAAATCCCATGGCACCTAAAAGCCTAAGGATTTATATTTTATAATCAAAACAGAGATGAGTACTTTACCAAAAAAGCATGCATACAATCGCTGTGGTCATACAGCACGGCCGTCATGATAATGAACACAATAGTGAGGCAGTGATCTGGAATTCTACAATGGAGATGACTACACGTTGACCAGACTTTCTGAGGCCGCGAAGTGGGGACACAAAGCCATGTCCGTCTTCTGGAGCTGCTTTAAAATACGCTTGTGAAACTTGTTGCGTACACGGTTGAACTCCATTATGTCCAAAGGATCTTCATCAATCCAAAATTTATGAAACTCATGCATGAGAAAGCCTAGGACAAAATATTTCAAAATGATTAAATCAGCCTTGATAGACTTTCAAGGTGGTATATACCCTGCTTTAAACACTTCATAGGCCATTGCCAGGTTAAGAGAAATTTTAATTCAGGACCATATAAAATCATTATCTGTTCTTACATAAATACATGGCTACGGACTGCATCATTGTATAATATGAACTCTAATGATTTTCATTTAGATACTGACAAAGACCCACTCAGGCTCGAAAAACCCGTGACAATTTTTGTCCCAGAGTACAGATACTCTGCATTCTATCTACCGGGTGTACATAAAAACTTACAGAAAGTTTGCTGGAAATGATGCAAGGATGGAGCTTCTGGGGCCACATTGTACAGATGTGTCTTAAGGGCCCCACTTATCAGCAGGTTGTAGGCCAGGTCAGTAATGTTAATCCCAACAATGGCAAATGAGTATCTGTAAGACATAAACATTTTTCAAAAGAAGAAAAATAATGCACAAATGGAACTTTATTGATGCTCATCAACAAATAAGTATAAAAGTGACCAATCTAATGTGCATTCACTTCTTATTACAATGTCACGTGTTATTATTATTACTATTATTTATTTTAGGGTGGTACATAATATAATACAGGTATAATTATAATTAATATAATTATGACTTTAAATTAATTTTGTCTAGTCTGATTAAGCATAAGACAACATTATAAACGAACTAAAGGTCGTATTAATGGTTTTATGATCATCAGACAGGCATTATGCTGTTAATATCAATAGACATGTATAATTAGAATAACAGACAGACCAGTTAACAACAAATTTTTGACCGTTTCCGGGTAGAAACAGTAAAAATTAATTTAAAAAAATTGAAAACCATATTGCTTGGTACCAAGTACAGTATAAAAGGCTTTACATTATGTGTCTCTTATACAGTTTACATTTTCTATTATAAACATACCCAATGGCCTTGTCAAACTTTTTCATTTCCCACTCCATTTTGCTAATTTTACTAGAGAGAAAGAAACATACTAGTTAAAAAATAAAGTGATAATGTAGTTAGTCACATATAAATATATAAAATATAAACATGAGAGGAATGTTTAACCAACACTTAGGCCTTGTTCACTTCAGAAAAGTCATCAGAAAGTTATTTATCCAGCACTTGTTCAAATGTTTAGATAAAATCTTCAATTAGTACTGCATCCTTAGTAAAAGCAAATAAAAGCAAAGTACAACATAAACACACATCTCTAACGCGTGTCCCACCACACCACCGGTTGTAAGTCATGAGTAAGAACCCATGGAGTGGTCTGGAACGTGTTAGAGATAAATGTATTTGTGTTGTTCTTTGCTTTTATTTCTATTTACTTGGGATGCACGAAAAAAGATTGTACCTAAGCATTTGAACGGATGCTAGATGATTAATTTTATGGTGAAGTTTTTTCCAAAGCCAACTTTGTGTATCTTTTCTGCACCATCAGCAACACAGAAACATGCAGATCAGAGCAACATTGTAAGCTGATGGTATTTATTTTCAAAAAAATATTTAAAGCGGTGTTCCCAGCATAGACTGGAATATTAATAGGATTTGCCATCAAAGTCTGACAGAGATGGGACCCGCACCTATCTTGCAAATGGACCCCTGAAAGTGTGTAGAGGTGATCGCACTTGTCCCCGACTTTCCATTCTGTTCTCTGTGAGTTCCGAGTATGACTGAACACACCACTCAGCTGTACTCGGAACTTCCACAGAACAGAATAGAGGATTGTGAACAAGCATGACTGGCTCTCCATTCTGAGCCAACACTTTAAGGGGCCCGTTCCAAAGATAGGTGTGAGTCCCAGAGGTGGGACCTGCACCCATCAGATTTTGATGGCACATCTTATCGATATATATTAAAGTCTATTGTGGCAACAGCCCTCTAAGGAAGTTACCCCTGGAATACTAAGGAAAAACCAAAACAGTTGTGACGATTTTTTATCATTTATAGTTTCAGACATTGTTCTTTCAATTGATTTCTTAAAATGTTCCTTGACTTGATTCTGTAGAAACCATAAGTGCAGTATCACAAGTAAACTAGTGGTGACAGCACAGTTGTTTCCTTTGAAGGCCAACTGGTCCAGTCCCGCGACTTACTGTATGTAGCACAATGTAATGCTAGCTATGATACAAAAGTATTAGAACACACAGTGTGTTACAGCTTGTGAAGCCGCAGACCAGTCAGATTATCAATGTTGTCTCAGTCCACCTCTTAAAGTGCTTACAGTGGGCATGTAGGCATCAAAACGATCATGGAATAATGGAAGAAGATGGCCTGCTCTTATCTGAATCACATTATCTGTGGATGACTGGGTACGTTTGCTTCATTTACCTGGGAAAAAGATGCACCAGAAGGCACTATAGAAAGAAGGCAAGCCGGTGGCGGCAGTGTGATACTTTGAAAAATGTTCTGCTTGGAAAACTTGTGTCCTGGCTTTTATACTATCTCACAAAAGTGAGTACACCCCTCACATTTTTGTAAATGTTACATTATATATTTTCATAGGACAACACTGAAGATTTGATACTGTGATATAATGTAAAGTAGTCAGTGTACAGCTTGTATAAAAGTGAAAATTTGGTGTGCTCTCAAAAGAGCTCAAAACACAGCCATCAACGTCTAAACCACTGGCAACAAAAGTGAGTACACCCTTAAGTGAAAATGGACAAAATGTGCTCAATTTGCCATTTTTTCTCCACACTCTCAC
The DNA here is from genome assembly GCA_025379985.1 of Phyllomedusa bahiana. Lineage (NCBI taxonomy): Eukaryota > Metazoa > Chordata > Amphibia > Anura > Hylidae > Phyllomedusa > Phyllomedusa bahiana. Next base: position 126,864 of record JAODAL010005999.1, on the reverse strand, counting down.
GTGACTTGTTAGTGTTACAAGGTCTCAGGTTTGAATGGGGACCCAGGGTGTTAAATTTGGTGTTATCGCTCTCACGCTCTCTCATACTGGTCAATAGAAGTTCAACATTGCACCTCATAGCAAAGAACTCTAAGAGGATCTGATAAAAAGAATTGCTGCTCTACATAAAGATGGCCTAGGCTATAAGAGGTTTGCCAACACCCTGCAACTGAGCTTCAGAATGTTCGCCAAGACCATGTAGTGGTTTAACAAGACGGGTTCCACTCTGAAAAGGCCGCACCATTGCTGACCAAAGAGGTTGAGTGCACGTGCTTAATGTCATACCCAAAAATATTGACACGTTGGGCACAATTTGTCCATTTTCACTTAGAGGTGTAGTCACTTTTGTTACCAGCGGTTTAGACATTGATGGCTGTGTGTTGAGCTATTTTGAGGGTACAGCAAATTTACACTGTTAGACATGCTGTACACTGACTACTCTACATTGTATCAAAGTATCATATCTTCAGTGTTGTCCCATGAAAATATATGAAGGATGTATTCACTTTTGTGAGATACTGTATGTGAATATTACTTTGACATACTACTTACCTAAACATTTTTGCATGCAATTTCAAGGCAATGGTATTCCCTAATGGCAGTTGCCTCTTTCAGCAAGATAATGGCCCTGACACTCTGCAAAAAGTGCTCAGGAAAGGTCTGAGGAACATGACAAAGAGTTCAGGGTGTTGACATGGCCTCCAAATTCCTCAGATCTCAAACTATCCAAGTATTTGTTGGATGTGCAGGAAAACCAATAGGTGCCTAACCACAAGCCTTGAAATTATGTCCCTGATTTGGCAACTACTAGTTACACTCGATTCCATACTGGAAAAAGGTAAATTTACCCCAAAGACTCCACTACACTGCCCCAACCTAACTATACTTTTGGCTGCCGTAACATTTAGGAACCATATAGCATTCTGAACTGTCACAACATTGACCTATTATTTTAGAACTGAATGACACTGCAATGGGTTCATGATATAACTTTATTATGTGTAAGCAGACTTTAATCTGTCAGTTTTATCCTCTATTTACCATGTTTTGATAAAAGTAGAAGTAGAGGGCACTACATGTGTGCCCATGGACCATCAAATAATTAAATAAGAGAGTAGGGGACCTGCTCATAGATTCCCTCTAAAAACTGTGCTGTGGTACATGATGCTTCCAATATAGTATTTCATAAGTTTATGAATTTCTATGACCATCTTGATAGTTTAAAAACCTTATTAGTATGCACCCCTAACTGCAAGTACAGAATGTTCATGCACAAACTTCAGATTTTCATTGCCAAAGGGCATCCTTCTTAATCACTGCAAAATTATGTTTTTCCGAGCGCTCCTACTGTGGAAGGTTTTGTTTAGTTATTGCAAAACTGGGGCAAGGACCTCAAAAAGCAGAGATTCAGACAGACTAATGGCTTGCAATTTATTCCTTTTCATGCTGTCTACAGAATACAGGCTGTGGGTGGATGGTCTGACATTTCCTATCTTTATAAACAGCAATTCTAGGTCAAGTAATACTGAATGCTCCATCTTTTTGAAACTATGACTTGACTGAAGTGATGCAAACTAGGATGGAGAATATTATCCTATAGAGGAACTCCACCCACACTAAACACACTGTTAAGGGTGAATTTCCTTAGTTATTTAAATCAGGATTTGCTGTTAGTAGGTAGCAGAGCCATTTTATTCATAGGGCAAATCATGCAGTTGCACAGTGCAACCTTGCAGCATAAGTATTGCAGATTTAAGATAACTACTCTATTTGTTACAGAGTAGCCTTGTCTTCACTCATTCCAGGTTTCCATAAAAGCAAAGCCCCAGCAATGTGGAGCGCTGAGCTCTGCCTCCCACCATTCCTCAAAAGCCACCAGTGGGCATAGAAGAGCCTCACCCTAGACTCCGCAGAATACTCTAAGGAGGGGTATTAGGTATAATTGCTACATAAAATGTATACAAAGTATCATAAAGATGGATTTAATCAAATCATACTTATCAACTGTCCCTGATCACCAGGGAGACTCCCTAAAAAAGAGGAGTCCTCCCAGGCTCCCTGAAGAGTTGGTATATCCCCTGCTATGGTAGGTTTGCCACCAATCTGGTAAACCACCGGTAGGGCCAGTTTCACTGCCAGGGGGCCTGTGCCGGTATTTTATTTGTACCGACCATGTCAAGTACTGATAACTTTTAGAATACACCCTTGGGCATGCCTATTCAGGTATGTTCACATGACCAATGTTTGGACACTGATTTTTCAGCACCCAAAACAGCATCAAAACCCCGCCTGAAACACGCTTCTTCAGAAGAGGTTTTTGATGAGGTTTTGGGCGAGGTTTCCACCCATACAAATTAATAGCCACGGAAAAAAACATGCCAAAAAACGCTTCAAAAATGCAGCGTGCATTGACAAAGCAAGTTGACAATGTTTGGTTGGTTTTAGCCTCAGGCTATATGGCAGCTAAACTACCTTATACATCTGAGGACTTTTTTTTACTGGCTGTGGGTTGCTCTTTAAATAGTGGTGGTGCCAGGGTAAAGCATCATGAGATGCTACCCTGACATCACTTGGTGCATAGGGACCACATTGTAGCTAGGCTCTGAAGGAAAGCTGATTGCTGTTACCCAGCTTGGATGCTGGTTATGAGATCCAACATCCAGTAAAGCTGAAGGATACTGCATCCCTTATCAGCTTTCCTCCAAAGCTGTTACACAGATGTGACAAGGGGGTGTAGCTTTGTGCAAAAAAAGGGCATGCCCTGTAAAACAGGGGGTGTGGCTTATTCAAACCATTAAGGCGGCAAGCTGCAACTCAAACTCTTGGTCCTACATTACACAAAAAACCTACACATATTATATATCCACATGACTGTAATAACCTGTAGAGTTAATCAAACAAGTTATTTAGTGTGAATTGTGAATGATGTAAAACAAATTTAAAAAACAAAAAAAAAATTCTTCAGTAATTTATATGTGAACTCAAACTATGTCCCCAAAAAGTACAACGTCTTCCGCATAATACAAGGCCTCAAGCAACTGCATCATTGAAAAAATAAAAAAGTTACGACTGTTAAAACACGAGGAGGCTAAAACTAAAAGAATGTGCTGGTCATTAAGGCCTTTTCAGACCTGGGGCTTAAAGAGAACCTGTCACATAGGTTATAACCCCCTTGATGAAAGCAGCACAAGCTAGTGACAGACCTGCTGTTTCCAGCGCTGTGTCCCTTATTCTGTAAGATGCTGTTTTTTTTAGAGCATTTAATGCTCAAATATTATTCATGAGCAGGTGTTAGCCCCGCCCACCAAAGGCTAGCCCTGCCCACTGGCAGTTAGTCACATGTTTCTACCTATGCACAGTAGTAGGTTTATCAGTTGAGGTGCGCGGGGCATGAATTAAACGGGCTCTTTTCATGACTCTTTTTGTAGATAATTCGTCAACAACTCTCAATAATAATTATCATGACTCTTTTTTGGCTGAAAACTGCAGATTTGAGCATTAAATACTCGAAAACTACAGCATCTTACAGACTAAGGGACACAGCGCTGGAAACAGCATGTCTGTCACTAGCTTGTGCTGTCCTCAGCAAGGGGGGCATAAACTAGGTGACAGGTTCTCTTTAAGGGATTTATAACATAAATAGTTATAGTGTAGTACAGCACATAAGAAAAATTGTGCGCTTTCCACTGCTGCCTCCTCGTTGTGCACATTTAGGCTATGTTCACACAGCACTTTTGATGTGCATTTTGGCATGTTATACACATATATCCTGCATCCAAATTACACATAATAAACCCCCCTAATAAGTGTCCCATTGTTTTCGAGGAGATATCGTACACGTCATTGTGCGAATAACATAGCATATATTTTAAAGGATTATTCCAATCTTCTAACTTCTGGGTTAGGAGACAAGAATGACTTGGCCATAGAAAAAGGAGAGGTAGCCGCATGTGCATGGCACTCTCCATTCTGTTCTATTGGTGCTTTAAGTACAACCAAGAGGGTGTGCTCAACTGTACTCGGTACTCCAATTAAAACAAACAGAGGGTGTGACACATCCAGGGCCAATTATTCATTCTACACTGAAAAGTTTGGGGTTCCATGCTCGAGATGTGTAAGTCCCTAAGTTAGGACCACTTCCCACCACTGTGCCATAAATTACTAAGAAGTACCCCTGTAATGCTTCATTTTTTTAAATACACATCACTTGTTACCTCTTGGCACATAAAAAATGGGCAATGTATGCATATATTTCCCTTGAAATATGTGCACCTTTTTTGCACCATATAAACATTGCCTTACAGTGCATTTACAAAGAACTGTTAAAATCACCAAGACCTCTGCTACATTCACTTACAACAGTTCTAGGAATATTTTCTTTAAAAAATTAAATTAAAAAAATTAATTAAATTAAAAAAATTAAAGCAAATCACAATAAATTGAAAAAACATATGTATGATGAACAAGATAAACTACAACATAATACTTTAAACTATGCTTAAATTCATGAAAAGATGAACCTGATTTGTTCCTATGGCAACACTGTTCTTTTTGCAAATGTTCCTAAATGCAGACTTAAGTTGTGCATAAAATACTTAGAATTTAATTGTAGTGGTTTAAGTGGTTAAGAGACCATCTGCTATCTGTTCTTCATGTAGATAAGTGGATGCTATTGGTACTTAGCAATAGAGATGTAAAGACAAAGATCATGTCCCTCCCGCTCTTTCAGTCCCTGTAACAGAACACCACTTCTAATGCTATGTTTCACCGTTGGAAGCCATCGTTTAAGGAGCTGGGCTCTTAAATGGGGTCAGAAAAAAAAAATTATACTTATCTACCAGTCCCCCAATGCTGCAGCTCTGGAGCTCCCTAGCAATCCGCTTCTCCTCACCTCTGGGTTCTTGTCCTGGAACTTGCGCTCCATTGTAAGAGAATGGAGTATGAGCCTCTCCTCTGTGTTGGGACCAGAACCTAGAAGTGAAGCATCCTCCTGGGGAGGTTTGGAGCAGTAGTAGTGGGGGACAGTTAGGTAAGTATAACTTTTTCCTTTTTTACCCACCCTGGATGCATTCAAATAGAAGTGCACGACTCCTTTAAAATCAAGGTAGATCATGAAATTACTTTGCTTAAAGTGTACCTATACAGGTGCTGTTTTTTTTTTTTTTCTTAAAGGGTTTTTTCCATCTGGTTTCTCCTGGATCTTAGTCCGGCTTGTAGTGAGCTATTAGCCGACCTCAGGAAATGGGGAGATGGCTGTGCTTGCACAGTTCTCCCTATTAATTTCTAGACATGTTAATACAGCTAAGTGAGTGTGCTTGGTTCTATTTGAAACTCTCATATAAAATAACATGGAGAACTACACAAGCAAATTCTCTGAGGCTGGCTCGTAGCGAACTAGATGCTGGCCTCAGACCCAGAGTTAACTATATTGACAAAGCCCTTAAGTTCACGGGTTAATATGCATAACTGTATTTAGAAGCATCATATTTTTTCTATTGAACTCTGACACCTTGTGACTTCCCGCACATAACTGTGAAAACGTCATGAGGCTCTGGCCACTGTTGGAGCAACTGATGCAAATGCATCTTCTATTGGGATCTTTGTAAGAGCTTTATACAGACCACTTGCTCTAACAGTGGCTGAGGACTGCCTAAATTTCAACAGTTACATAAGAGAGGAAATAACTCAGTAAAAGAAGAAAAGAGCTTGTAGCCTAAATTAAGCATGTTAGGATAAAAAAATAAAAATATTCAATTGTTTTGTTGTGGCAGCCATTTTTTGCGACATTGTCATAAGTAATGCCATACTGATTGTCGTTTATGAATAAGCTTTTTAGAATCTATTAACTATCATTTTGTTAGCCTGTTCGTAATGTAACGAAGCAGCCATTTTCCAGGAAGCTGACTCAAAAAATAACTATAAATATGGCTGCACTTCCTGTTGTCACTTTTGCAAACATGGCTGTTACAACAAAACAGTAAAATGCCCAAATCTTTGAAAAAGGCATTAACTCCTGACTTACTACTATATGGAAATTTTTATGGTTTTGGTGAAATTTCTCTTTACATAATGGCTGCAAATGGAGGTAAAATTTATAGGCCGAAAACATTTGTATACACTGTAAACATTCCCCCTCAAAAACTCAAGGTGTTTCTGAGAATACACATTCTTTAGGACAGAACAGCAATAGGGCATCTTTAAGACGTATGACTGGATGTTCTGGCTTTGGTGACCAACTTGACTAATTTAATGTTTTTTTTATTTTCAGGCAAAGCAGTTCAGCAGTGAAATCCATCAATGGGTATTTCCAGAAAACCTCTCTCGCCTCACAGTGTATAGTACAGAAGTGGCACTACCACACTACAGAAACAAACACAATACAGACACAACAGGATTCAAGGCTTGTTCTAAAAGATGCAGTCCTGCTTGGAAATAGTGAATATCAAACCAACTTTTTAAACATAACATCAGTTGTTTATAATGTATTATATGAAATTTATAATACAGAATTTAAGGAAACAGAATTCTAGAAAATTCTCCATGTTAAGAAAGGCCGTGCTCACACTAAGCAGCGTGCAGCTATGGCAGCCATTATTTTTGTTTTTATTACCAAAATTGTCAGATATTTCTTATGTACAGCTGGTACGGAAAGTATTCAGACCCCTTTACATTTTTCACTCTCTGTTTCATTGCAGCCATTTGGTAAGATCCAAAAAGTTCATTGTTTTGCTCCTGAATGTACACTCTGCCCTCCTCCTCATCTTGAAAGTAAAAAAAAACAGAAATGTAGATATTTTTGCAAATTTATTAAACAAGAAAAACTGAAATATCACATGGTATTCTGACCCTTTGCTCAGTATTGAGTAGAAGCCTCCTTTTGAGCTAGTACAGCCATGAGTCTTCTTGGGAATGATGCAACAAGTTTTTCACACCTGGATTTGGGGATCCTCTGCCATTCTTCCTTGCAGATCCTCTCCAGTTCCCTCAGGTTGGATGGTGAACGTTGGTGGACGCCATTTTCAAGTCTCTCCAGAGATGCTCAATTATGTTTAGGTCAGGGCTCTGGCTGGGCCAGTCAAGAATGGGAACAGAGTTGTTCTTTAGCCCCTGCTTTCTTATTTTAGCTGTGTGCTTAGGGTCATTGTCTTGTTGGAAGATGAACCTTCGGCCCTGTCTGAAGTCCAGAGCACTCTGGAAGAGGTTTTCATCCAGGATATCTCTGTACTTGGCCGCATTCATCTTTCCTTCAATTGCAACCAGTCATCCTGTCCCTGCAGCTGAAAAACACCCCCATAGCATGCTGCTGCAACCACCATGTTTCACTGTTGGGATTGTATTGGGCAGGTGATGAATAGTGCCTGGTTTTCTCCACACATGCCGCTTACAATTAACACCAAAAAGTTCAATCTTCATCTCATCAGACCAGAGAATCTTATTTCTCATAGTCTGGGAGTCCTTCATGTGTTTTTGCAAACTGTATGCAGGTTTCAAATATCTTTGGCACTAGGCAGAGGCTTCCGTCGGCACACTCTGCCATAAAGCCCCAAATGGTGGAGGGCTGCAGTGATAGTTGACTGTGTAACTTTCTCCCATCTCCCTACTGCATCTCTGGGGCTCAGCCACAGTGGTCTTGGGGTTCTTCTTTACCTTCTCCCACAATTGCTTATCTTGGCTGGACGGCCAGGTGGAGGAAGAGCTGTGGTCGTCCCAAACTTCTTCCATTTAAGGATTATGGAGGCCACTGTGCTCTGAGGAGCCTTGAGTGCTGCAGAAATTCTTTTTTATCCTTGGCCAGATCTGTGCCTTGCCGAAATTCTGTCTCTGAGCTCCTTGGGCAATTCCTTAGTCCTCATGATTCTCATGTGCTCTGACTGCACTGTGAGCTGTGAGGTCATATATAGACAGGTATGTGCCTTTCCTAATCAATTCTAATCAGTTTAAGCACAGCTGGTCTCCAATGAAGGTAGAACCATCTTAAGGAGGATCAGAAGGAAATGGACAGAATGTGAGTTAAATATGAGTGTCACCGCAAAGTGTCTGAATACTTATGACCATGTGATATTTCAGTTTTTCTTGTTTAATAAATTTGCAAAAATATCTACATTTCTCTTTTTTTTCCTTTCAAGATGGGGTGCAGAGTGTATCAGCAAAAAAAATTACTTTTTTTGTTATTACCAAATGGCTGCAATGAAAGAAAGAGGGAAAATTTAAAGGAGTCTGAATACTTTCTGTACCCATTGTATATACACGTATGTTAGATTATTAATTCCATAAACACACAATGGTAGGGACTACATGAGTTTTCAAGCCCAGCCAAGTATTCCATTTTAAATGTACCTTTTAATAAAAAAGGTTTTAGGTAGGGCTGACCTTCTCAACTACCCACCACCACTACCCAGCACAACCAAATAATATTGTCACAGTGTAAAAGTATGGTGTCCAATTCTCACTGTGCAGTGCCTAAATAAGAACACCATATATTGTACAACTTATATTGCCATCAGTTGCCAAATTAACAATTCCATATGATTAAATGATCACTAAATTCCATAGGTTTGGACCTTTAGGAGTAGGGTGCAAGCACCTGGATGAAAAAAACCCATCAAATACACTACCGCCCCTTTAGCGGGAAGAGTGATGCACCCAATGGGACTGTATGGGATGTACAACACTAAAGTCATCAAGATTTTAGAAAAACATTCCAACCATTAAATCTTCAAACCAAGCTCCACCCAAAAAAACCCCAACTTTTTATGTAGCATCAACCCCTTCACTCCTGTTTTGTATGGTAGTGAACCTCATGATTACTGCTCAGTGTGAACACGACCAGACAATGTAATACTTTTTTCCCATGTCTAAGCTTTAGGAATGCATCTTTAGCTACAGAATCACCAAAAATACAGAAAGTAAAACAAAACGGTATACCTTAAGTCCTCTTTACTGACATCCCTTAAATTGCAAAATATAAAAAGAAAGAAAATAAAGCAACCAAAATAATTAGCAAAACATAAATAATGCAATATGCAAAAATCAAAGACAAACTATAAACTGAGCTACATTATTTTAGCATAAAACAACATTTTTAAACATTATACAGATATCACAGAAGATGTGATCTCCGCTTATCATATAATCCGGGGACAGCTCTGACAATGGTTTAATCATGTCTATAGGATTCTATTACCCCGATGAAGGTCAAAAAGACAGTCTTTTTGACCTCTGTTAGGGGCAATTCATGAGTCTACCACATGAAAAAGTATTGAATCGAATTGTAGCCTACATAATTCCATAAAACAGTACCAAGTAAAACAAAAACGTATACTGCATTGTATACAGGTTTTTTTTTTATCAATGAGGCCTGAAGGTGACATCTGCCACTGTATGATTTTACAATGGCATATGTCATAGGCCTCTGTCAGAAGTATATATAGGAGGAATAGCGAGCGTGACTGGCTCTTCATTTTAATCTGACACTTTTGGGAGCCTGTCTCTTAAATAGGTGCAGATCCCAGAGGTCGGGACTTTGATGACATATCCTATCACTATACAATCAAAGTCTATGATGAGAACATCCCTTCAAGATTAGTTAACAAACCAATAGATGCTGAAGTTACAATATAGTCTGGGTAATCCTTTAAGTTTACCACATTTCAAGGAGGGTTGTTCTATGAATCTAACTATAAGTAACTTTTATGGCTGTGCACTGTATATGTTATGGCATAACTTTGTGTGTTGTAGTTCTCATTAGGAAATAACTTACTTTAATGCTGTTTATGCAATGTTTTTTGTTGCTTTTTATAAATTACTTTTGACCATTTTTCGTGTTACTTACAATCAGGAGTGCTTTTTTTTCTTTTTCCAGGAAACAGCACCATTCTTGTCCATGGGCTATGTCTGGTATTGCAGCGTAGCCCCATTCAAATGACATTTATTGCTACAAACATTTTATCTATATTCTAGTAATTTTTTTTTCTTCTGGTATTTAGCTTTTAATATGACTTAGTAACAGCCTTAGGCAACATACACATCAGTTCTGTACAGCCTCAGTTGTAGTGAGCTAAATTGTATAATGTACGTGTATAGCCCTCTGATTTTATGTGGAGGCATACAGAAGTTTTTTATGACTGATCCATACATATTCTGACAGCAAGACATTAGATCATGCTCCATTGGATGCCATATTATGGAAACATTGCTTCTAGGGGAGAATATCTTTGCAGTGTAGTGCCATATAGAGTCACCATACTGCAGCACACAGTGCATATGGTGCCATAGTAGAGAGCTGTAAACATCCGATATGCCATGTCATGTCCATGATGCATAAATAAGTATGTAAATATCTCTATAGGCTTGCAAGAAAAGGGATAGATACTTTTTATGTTAGAGTGCTAAGCAGCCAAATTTACTAGTAAAACACAGGACCTGTAATTCATAGAGAAGTCATAAAATATAAACTGTTACAAATTACAGAACAATTCAGATCCATCAGTAACATAAGTAGGTTTGTACCTGCATTTTGGCTGAAGGAACAAAAAGTACGGGAGAGCAAAATTTTGTTCTTTTTCGCAAAGTACTAAATAAAATAAATAAAAAAAATCATTAACATAGGGATAAAAAAATGGTAAACAAACACTTGTAAACTGCTAAATTTTTCCATAGAAAAAGAAAAAAAATTTTTTTTACTTTAAAAGTTAAACAGCTTTGGGGCATCCACATACACATTTCAAAATACCTTGGATACTGAATCCTAAAACCGCATTCTCTGCCGAGTATTTTAATTTTTTTGGTGGATTTATAGAAAAAAATTTTAGCCCATTCATCAAAGGGGGGTTTTTTGGATGCGATCGGGGAATAGAAATTTTGGGAATGTTCGTTGACAAAAAAAAGAGGAAGAAAAACTTTCCTTAAAATTTTTTGGGACATTTTTTGTCCCAAAAAATACAGCGAAAGAAAACATTGCCAAGATTTTTGAAAAAAACTGGGGGTTTTGAAATCCAAAAATCTTGCCAAAGTAAAAAAATTCTAAAGGGGTTCCAAATTTTCAAGCCTTACTGTAAGGGTACATATGTGATAGTGTTTCATTTTGTATGAGTGGTTTCTGGAGGTTGGGGCATTTTCTTTTTCTTTTAAGGTTAAACACGATTTTAAAACAAAAAATTTGGGCATTAAATTTCTGTAAAAATAAAAGAAACAAGGCCCTATCAAGCTCAAAGGGTGGGCTGAAACTGAACCCATAAAGAGGGGAACACTGGCCCCCCATGCTACTTGGAAAATAAAAAAAGGGGCAGTATTGCTGAAAGAAGCTCACATCCCCACCACTGGGGGAAAAATTTGACTGCCATTTAAAAGATCCCCCTTCACATAGTTGCAGAAAACCCAGTATAATAAAGGGGGATTTCCAAATCAAAAATACCAATAAGACAACCATCACTATGCCTCAATGAGTGGGTTTTTTTATCATATTTTTTCTTGTGCAATCTCCCCCTTTTAATCTGTGCTTTTTTTCATACTGTGTAAAAAATCTTTAATTGCAGTCAATTGTTCCCCCAGGTGCCCATTCCTTTCCCAAATAGATGGGGGCCCGGTTCCTCTTTACTCGTTCATTTTAAACACGATTAAAATTAATTTTGTATCTTTGATATGTTTTACATTATGGGTAAAGCAAATTAGTGGAGTCCTATTATTGCACATAGGTTTAATTAAACAAATGTTTGGTTGATTTTTTTTTTTTTAAATCACTTGAATACTGTTGTAAGTATACAAATCTTTGCAGTAGTTTCCCACATAATCACCCATCACTTACTGACACAAAAAGCAAGTTACTATGGTCATGACCTGTAGTAACTTCAGCCCCTGGCAAAATGCCATTCCACATAGGGAATTTTAGACGGTGAGATCAGCAAAATTTCAAAATATGAAGGGTTTTCTTTAACACCAGGGAAAGGGGAAACGCCCCCTATGAATAAAAAATGCTGAGGGGCTTATTTTTCTGCCCACATGGCTGAATCTCGCCCAAGCCCCACTTTCTGACCAAGAAAAACAATAAAAGAAGGGGTGAAGAGAGGGAAATGAAATTAGGATATAAAATTAAGATTACGCTCTCCTCCCGAATGACGTGGCTTTTCTTTTTTGGTTCTCGCCCCAAAAAAGGGAAACCCCTTTAAACGGGCCTTTTTTAACAGCACTACTGCCCTGGAACTCAGAAAAGACCAAAACCCGTTTCTAGGATTCCAGCCCCCTGAAAATAAAATCAAAAGCCCGCAATCCCGATAAAGGAGGTTACCCTTTCTTACAGTGCCACAATGATAAATATTGTAAAGCAAATTGTGTACAAGTTAGCAAATCACCGGATCTAAATGTATAAATTTGTGATTTAAAATCCCTTTTTTTAAAATACACCCCAAAAAAATCAGGGGGCACTCAAATAACCAAAGTAAAATTTACTTTTTAGTTGTTCCCACCTTTCCTTTAGTACACCAATACAGCATATACTTACACCAAGTTATACAGTCCCAGGAGACCCATTCCTCTAAAATCTGTTTTTGGGTCATCAAACCTTTGGGAAAAAATTTCACACCATGTTAAACCCCCCTGCTATGGAACCCAGGGTTTTTAGCATTTTCCACAGCTGTAAATTAGAAATGAATGTTATCTCAGGGGTTTTATCTTCTTATCTAAACGAAGACATTATAAAACTTGGTTCAAAAACAGATAAAAGTGAAAAACAAACAATGTGAAAACGTCCGAATTGTAAAAAAAAAAAATAACATTCAATAAAAAATTCTTATGTCAAAGTAACGATTTTAAAAAAAGAAATAAATTCAAAAACGCAAAAGTAAAAGTTTTTTAAAAACAATCTTTAATAGAACTCAAAATGTAAAGATTTTTAAAAAAAAGAAAAATAAATTCAATACAACTGTCAAATCAGCTAGTCCCAAACGTTGACCAAGAAAAAATTATTTACAAAATAATAAAAAAAGTACAAATTACATGCTTTGACCCCCCTTTTTATTTTCCCTTTTAAATTGGAGCAAAAAATATCACAGAAAAGATGGGTAAAGCCTCATGAATGGAGGCTGTACAGAGACTTTGCTGTTTCATATTACCAGTCAGGAGGCACTCAGGAAAATGTATTAAAGGAGATTTCTCACTACAGTGATTAGCCTGTAGGGAAATGTAACATGTAGGGAAATGTAAATTAAGACTATTATCAAATACATTGCTTTGTTGATTTTGGAGATGAAGAAGATTTTATTTCTTCTGAGAGCACACACGTTTATATGCTTATGGCCATCTCTATTTCCCCCACCTCTCCTTGCTCTCACTTAACTAAATGAGAAGTTTTCACTCTTGAGCTCTTCAGCCTGAGTAATATACTTTATGAATCTCTTGCAGTCATGTCAGTGTAACAGGAATAGCTAAGAACAGCAGAGTTGATGTGTCAATCACTGCTTTACTCCCGCCCATAGCCTGAACAGGATGTGTGAGTCTAAAACTGGCGGTGGCTCTGTGAAACTGCATGGTGAAAAAGCCCTTTAAGAGTGGTGTCACACACTGCATCTCTGGAAAACACATGCATTTCTAAAGTGTTTTTGCAAAAACTGTAGTAGCCCGACAGTAGCTGGAAGTCAATAGTGAAATATTAAACCCATTACTGGCATTGTTGTTTTCTGTGTGGCCTTTTTTGCACTTTGGGTGCGGATTTTTGGTCACTTGTAATTTATTCACGAAAGTAGCATGCTGTAAGTGTGTCATTCTTTCAGATAATTTGTAGAGTTTTACTTCCCATAGGCTCCCATTGTTTTCTTTTTCTGCACCAAAACATGCGCGATCCAAAGTGAAAAACAGGCACCACATATATAACATACAATATAATGGGCTGCTAGCCAAGTGTTACTAATAATAATAGAACAACAAGATAAAAAACAAAAACAATCTGTCACGTCAAGGGAGGTGCAGTGAGCCCTGACTGGAACCACCACTTTTCCCTGCCCTATTTACGTGCTGCCCTGGGCGCAAGACCCCAACTGTGCGACAGTCCCTGCGCTGCTAGAGTGCTGGGGCCGTCAGGAGGAAGAAAGGTCAGACAGTCCGGTTCAATACCTAATCAGCAACGCCAAGCCACAAATCAGAACCGGAGAGAAAAACGTAAACAAGCCGAGGTCAAACACGAACAGGAGCGAGGTACAAAATCAGAATGCAAGACAGGGTCAGGAAAACAAGCCGAGGTCAGGTATACAGATAAGCACAACACAATATAAAGAACAAGTAACACAAGGCAGTCAGGAGAATATCGCAGGCGCTGCGCTCAGCCTGCAGGGAGTTTAAATGTGATTCCCGGACACCGCCTCTGTAGCTGATTGGAGCGGCCTCCAGGTCCTCCCATTGGCTGGTGCGACACGCCCCCTGTCCAGAGTGGTTGGGCCTCTGTCACTCACGGAGTTGCCAGCAGACTGTCTATCCGGGTGGGGTCGCAAATCAGCCGCTACGGACTGTTGCTCCCTGCAGGCTGTGTCAGGGCTAGGCGGCGCTCAATCACACTTAAAGAAAATGGATGCACTCCCTAATAAAAGTACATGATCTTTTTTTGGGGTAGCAGCATCAACAAGATTAAAAACAATTAAAAGACAAGAGATTGCTATAGAAGACTATACAGGAAATAAACCTCAACAACCAGTCCTATAAATAATACAATGCTACTGTGCTGTTCAACAGATAAATGGCAAATGCAACAAGGAACCAAAAATAGCAAAGCAATAGATTATAGCATGTGTCATAAATTGTTAATTGATATATGGAGCTATAAATTAGAAGAGGACAAATTCACTGACAGGCTGATGTTCAGTAAAGACTCAATCACCACAATGTTAGAATTGGGATTTAGAAAAACCATGTGCCCGTACTGAGCACATAAGGGACTCGCCCAAAGTAAACATGTTCTGAGCAATGAGCAGGCGGAATATCTACTGTCCCTTCTTTTTTGCCGAGGATACGGTCAGACATGTTAAACAAATTGCTTACGCCACAGATATATGAAGATCTGCTAAACGTAGTCTATCAGCAGGATGGTCACCTCCACATTTACATTTGAAGCTCTACCGGAGAAATGAATAGGTTGCACCAGAAACGTTTCTTCGAAGTTGCACTGGCCTCCATGAACGCAAGATCTACCACCCTGCAATTTCTTTCTGTGGGGCTACATTAAGGACTCAGAGTTCCTCCTCCCGCACCCCAGCAACAGGATCTGAGCGACCTCAGACAACACAGTGCTGAGACATAGAAGTCCTAGTTTGAGGATATGCTGTATAGATAGTTTGTCTTTTTCATGTTAATACATTTGTGTTACCGTATTTTCTTTTGGTAATGAGATATCATTTTGCACCATCCTTTTGGAGTCATCCTGTACATTTACTCACTACTGGACCAGATTACACCCAATTAGTACAATTCATGTTACCAATTATTCAAGGGAGGATCAATATCTACCATAACAATACATCTCCGTATTGGCAGCAGAGGTCTAAACACATCCACATGTTTTTCTTACCTTCATAAGCATCTCCTCATGCTGAGAGTTTTCTGAATCATATGCCTCTCGCCGCAATTTTTCCACCTCTAGAGTTAGATTCCTGTAGCCCACAATCTGCAGAAGGCAAGCTTGTAAGGAAACTGCCAACCTAAACGAACAAAATATTACTTTCAGAGATGACAAAAATAGTTTGACTGCCAGGAGTAAAGAAATGGTAGCCCAGAGATAAAATCTTACAATAATTTCCCTTTCATTCACATAAACATAGAAAGAGATTCTTTACTGTAAAAGCAGTGAGACTGTGGAACTCTCTGCCAAAGGAACTTGTTATGTTAAATTCACTAACGAAGTTCATAAAGGGTCTAGATGCATTTCTATAGTGTAATATTATAACAAGTTATAGTGACCAGGATTCTGGAGAAGGGTCGTTGATCCGGGGATTTATTCTGATTGCCAGATTGGAGTTGGGAGGATTTTTTTTCCCTAAAATGAGGACAATTGGCTTCTACCTTATGGGGGTTTTTGCCTTCCTCTGGATCAACAGTATAGGACAATTGGCTGAATTTCTATCTTTTTTCAGCCTTAAAAACTATGTAACAAAGCAAATGTAAATGTTACCAACAAGCAATAAAGAAGTATACATAAAGTAAGGGAAATCACTTGGTTATAGGAGAAAGCGCCAATGGCGTTATGCTGATAGTATCAACATCCTTAGGGGTGAGATTACTGACTCACTAATCCCCATATATAGAAATGAATAACCAATAAAAAAAACATTACTCACATATGTACTGTTCACTGTCAACATTCTAAAGTTGCTACAGAGTCGGCACAGGTAAAATGAAAGTACGCATAGGATAGGACATCAATATCATATGGGTGGGGAGTAGACTCTCAGCACCCCTTTTAGCTGGGGATGCACACGCCTAAAGAGAACCCATCACAATTTTTGCCCCCCTTGCTGAAAACAGCACAAGTTAGTGACAGACATGCTGTTTCCAGCGCTGTGTCCTTTATTCAGTAAGATGCTGTATGTCAGGACAATGTCCGATGATATTATCATAAGATCTATTTATAACTGTCATAGGAATTGTATGCATGTATTATGTGTATTTGGTAATGGTATTCAGCATTGCTTGTATTGTCAGTATTGCCACAGCTCAAAGACCTCCACCCCCCTTTGGGAATGGAATCTGTAGCATAGGTCTGCAGAACCTCACACCAGTCTCTTTTGACAGTTCTATTACCCACGTGTTGGTACAACATGGGCTGTAGCCATATTTATTACGTTTTATGACCCGTTCTGTATACATAAGTGCCATCACTACTTGATTAAAGGAGAGCATCTTATCAGGCATGGCTGTCCTCTGACCTATTGTCAGTCATAAACCCAGGTCCTGGAATGGACAGAGTTCATCGATCTGTTAACGCAGAAGCACAGTACATGACTGCCATCTAGTGGGGATAGTAAGCAACAACCCTCATTAGACATCAAGCGCCACCCACCTCATTATATCTTCCAGCCAGTGATATGAAGCATAGTTATGAGGGAGGTGGAGAAAACCTGAGATGGCTGAGTAGGGTATAAGACCCATTGTCCAAGGGTCAGCTCTTTGTACATAGTTTGGGGATCAATTCTGGATTGAGCTGTGTTCCATCTTCTCTTCTTCTGTGCCCCTCGGATTTGAAAGCCAAACCTCCTAAGTGTAAGGACTTTCTAAGTTTATCCCTTTTATTTTATAACTGTTTGCTACGTATGTCACATTCATTGTTATTGTATGTTTTTTTTTATGTAAGCACTGTAAATCATTGAATATTAAAATTACAATTAATAAGATTAGTTCTTGTGGCTGCACGAATCCATTACCTTGAAGAAGTGTTTTTAAAACTGTAACTGCTGGAGAGCAGTGAGGTAACCTGGGAAGCGTTTTTTTTTAAGTGTTCTTAAGTATCTTTTTGGAATCCGAGTCCTTCCATCTGATTTCCTTTTGAGTATTGAAGGAAGGTGGTGGCAGCAGATATTTTTGGGGTGCTGGAACTGTCGTGGGGTGTGATTTATGCTTGATTCGCTACCTGAGTGAGAGGTGAGCGCAAGTGGAATTAAATCTGCTCCATTACAGTGGCCCCCAGTCACGTGCTAGTGAGTGGGTACGTGACACTGTAGTTTTTGAGTATTTAGAGCACTAATCTGCAGTTTTCAGCCAGAAAAGAGTCATATAAAGATTCATTTTTTTTCATACCCCACCCACCTGAGGCTAGCCCCGCCCACCTCAACTGATAAACGTATTACTTTGAGTAGGTAGAAACATGTGAATAACTGCCCAGGTGGGCGGAGCTAGCCTTTGGTGGGCTGGGCTAACACCTGCTCATGAATAAGATTTGAGCATTAAATACTCTAAAACTACAGCATCTTACAGAATAAGGGACACAGCACTGGAAACAGCATGTCTGACAATAGCTTGTGCTGTCCTCAGCAAGGGGGGCATAATCTATGTGACAGGTTCCCTTTAAGCAAGAACTTTGGCCTTTTTATTGTTTGCATATACCTGAATGGGACAAGACAGGCATACCCTCCTTAGGCACTACAAGGTGTACAGTTACAGGGCATGACACAGCCTGCAAGTCCTAGCAACCCAGCACCAAAAGATGCACAAGCAGCACAAAACACACAGTATAACTTATACACAGAGTGCACATATCATTAATACCGCAGCGGATCTGTGTTGAAATCCATTTGTGATTTGTGGTGGAATAATCCACTGCATGCTCTCTTTTCTTTCTGTGATGTGGAATTTGCTGTTAATTTTGTTGCAGATTTCGCCACACTATATCATAAGGTGTGAAATCTACTTTGATTTTCCACTGCACAAATTAAAATGATGGCAATATAAAAATTTACACTTGTAGGTGAGATTATGTGCAGAAACTTCCTGTGGCATGTGGATATTATATTTTCTAAATCTCTTCAACATCTATCACATCTATAAGATAAAACAGATAGACAGTTGGAAAATGCCTTTTATAATAGTGGGTGTCTTCTGCTCCACATCCCTCTAGCACCACAGTTTCAGCGCCACCACTGTTCCGATGTACACCGCTGGTCCCCCTTTATGATGACATGTACAACACTCACGTGATGCTGCATTCTAATCAGTGATTGGCTCATGGTCATGTGAGCGATATACATGATGTCACTGGTGTGGGAATCTATTGCCATGTTTCCCATCTGTACCATGAGCGATCTATCCTAGGGAGAGAGACTTCATAACGTCAATGCAGATTGTATGAAGACGTCTTACTGTGGGTTGGTGTCCACGTTCACCTTCTTCAGTGTCAGGATGTCTTCTATGGATTTTTCAATCGCATCAGGGTGCACTGAAACTGCTGACTGCAGAAGCTAGGAGAGAACCAAAGACTTTTGTAATATAACTATTAATATCTGCCAATCATACTAACACAGTTCCTATAAAATGGGCAAAATCTGTATTGCACTTGATTAATAAGATATACATAAATACAGTGATCCCTCACCTATCGCGGGAGTTACGTTCCAGAGACCCCCACGATGAAAATCCGCAAAGTAGCGGCATTATACTTATTTTATTATTTAGACATATTTCAAAGGGGTTTTGCCAGGAAGTGCCTTATCTGCTAAGAATCAAATGTAAACAAGCCACGCTGAGCTAAAAGAGAGAGAGAGACACAGCCAGAGCACAGAGCCGTGCATAAGGGATCGTGTGAAATGTTCACTCAAATAATCAAACTACAACTAGTGGATTCTGTATACAAAAAGACAACACCTTTTCTCCAAAGCGGGTTTGGGAAAGCTCCTTAAATGTTCAAAAATCTTTCAGTTTAAAGGGCGGGGAAATTTTATCAGATAACCCAATTTAAAAACTAGTGGATTCTGTATAAAAAAAAGAAAAAAATATTTCAAACCGGTGTTGAAAGCTTCTTCACCCCCCCTTTTTCAGAAAAAAGTGTGTCGTATCTAATAAAAGGGTTTTAAGTAATTTAAAGGCGGGTTTTGGGCAGCCGGGTTCCCTTTCCCCAGACTGAAATTTTTTTGGGGAAAATCACATTTATTTGGGAAAAAAATTTAAATTTAAAAAACCATTTTGGGGTTTCCCACGTAAACATGAACCTTGGGGGCCCCCCCCCAAAAACCCTTTTAAAAAATTTTTAAACCCCCCCCCCCGCCCCAAAAGGGGTTTTCCCAAAATTTTCTTTTCCAAAACGTTTTTTTGAAAATTTTATTAAATTGCTCTTAATAAAATTCAGCCAAGGGGGAGTCTAGGTTTTAAAAAACACTTTTGCTTTTGGGGGTTTCGCCCTTTTTTCCCGTTTAAAAAAAATTCAGGGCGTTTTTCAAAAAACCCCAAAATTAAAAGAATTAGATCGTTTAAATCAAAATTTTTTTAAAAAAAATTTTGAAATTTACAGTGAAGCCGAAATAAGTAAAACCGTGATTTTTGCGAGGGAGGGAATGTATATCAATTTTTTTTTTAAAAACATTCCCGTTTTTTATTCTAATTTTTCTTTTTATTGTAAAAAAAAAAAAACCCGGGTCAAAAAGGGAGAAAAAAATTAAAATTTTCCATATCCCCTTTTTCATGCATACCCCAAAATTTGAAAATTTGGTAGTTTAATTCTCTAAGTGTGTAAATTTTGGAGAAAAAGAGAAAGAAAAGGGGAAAAAAAAAAAAAAAAAAGGGAAAAAAGGGGGGCAAATTTTCCTTTCGATTAAATTTGGGGCAAGGGTTACCGAGATGGTACGGGCAGCTTGTTTTATGAAACCTCATATAAGAAAAACCCCGGGGTTTCTTTTATAAATGTATTACTTAAAATTGGGGTGGGCCAAAGAGGTCAATGGTGACAAAAACTCGAGCTCACCCAAAAACCTGCCATTTTGTTTTTGTTTTCCAAACCGGGTTTGGGGGGGTTTAAAAGGGTTTTGGACTCCTTTGAAATTGAAAAATTGGGCCCCTTTTAAACCTTCTGAAATGTTAGGTGTGCATAAAAGATTTAAAATGAGGGGGGCTTTGTGGATTGGGTGGCAATCAAAATATGTTTGAAGAACTGTTTTTTTTTATGGGGGGGGGAATATCTTTACTTTCCCCATGTCCAGGATTGCAAATTCTTTTTGTGAAGGGTAAACCCGGGGACAATAGGGGTTTGTTGAATTAGACCTCCAAACGCTGCCCATAACCTCTAATAAGGGAGACAGTGCCCACCCCCATATTTAACGCGAACCAACGACCCCAAAATTTCCCTCCAAACACATTTAGAGGCCCTTTAAAAAAATTTTGGGGCCCGGGTTCCGGACTGGAGAAAGATACCAGGGGGGGGGCCCTTTCCCTTTTTAGGGGAGTCCCATTTGGAATGTTTAGAAGTTGACATCCCCCGCTCTCCCCCAAATTTCCTAAAAACCGGGGAGGACTGGGACATCTCGGGTCCCCCCATTTTAATTTTTAATCGGGTTTAGTATCGCCCCCATTTTTAAATTCAGGGGGGGAATTAAATGTCTGACAGGCCTTTAGACGGGGGAAAAAATCCCCCAGTAAAAAAGGGTTTGGGGGGTTTGTTTTGGGGGAAAAAGGGAAAAATTAGAGGGGTTTTTTTAGAAGTACTGCTTTGTCAAATTTTTGTAGGTTGAAAATTAAATTTGGGAGTTTGGAAGCGAATTTAAAAGAGGATAAATCCCCCAAATGCCCTAAAGCCCCCATCGAAAATTTGGCCCCTTTTGGAAAATTAAACCCCTGGGAAAATTCCTTTAATTTTAAAGGTGTTGTCGGGAAGGCCCAAAAAAGCAAAAGGAGGGGGCAGTATTTTTTATCAACAAATATTCTCCCCTTTCTTCCCCAAATGTTAATTCCCTTATCTGTAGTAAGTGTTGAACTGTAATTAGACCCGCATGTGAGGTGGGGAGTGGGGGAAAAACCCAAATTTAATGTCGCCAAATTAGGGTTTTTAAAAACCTTGGCTCAGGCTAGAGAAGTTTTTTTCAATATTTTGTCAGTGAGGGAGAGGAAAGGTCATTCCGTGGAAATAAATGGGTTTCCCAAGGAGGGAAAGGAGGATATTATGGGCCTTTGGTAAGTTGGGGCCGCCTTCCCCCTTTGGGCCCTTTTTGAAAAAGTAAAAAATTATTGGTTTTTAAACCGGGGTTTCCCTTAGACCCCCAAAATTTAAATTTAAAAAAAAAAGAGATTAAAAGGTTTTGAAATAGTTTGGGGCGGGGTTTCCCAAAGGGGGAAGGGCTCTCGCTATGTAAAAAAATTTTGGGAGGAGGAGCATTTTATTTGGAGGTTTAATCCTAGCCTTCCCGGAGAGGGGAAATGCCCAAAAATTTTGAAAAATTTTTAGAAAGAGCTAATATAGTTTACCAAAAATTTATGAGTTTTTAGTACCCAAGTAGTTTAGGGTAGATTCTGTTTAACCTAGGAAAAACAATATGAGAGTCCGTCCAAAAAAATTTTAAATTGGGAGGATTTTTTAGCCGGGGTTTCGGGGGCGGACAGTTAACGGGGGGGAATAGTAGATTTAGTAATATTTTTTTTGTACAACGATACCCCCAAAAAAATGACTGAAGGTTTTTATAGTAAAGCGGGTACAAGGAGCCATTTGGGTTTTGGCATTTTAAAATTAAGCACATCACAGGTACAAGCTGGCCTTGTGGTTTGGTTTTGGGCCAGGGTCAAAAAACGGTCACTAGGAGAAATCCAAATTTTTGTTCTCCCCCGCGGCTCGATGCTTTGGTCAAAAATGAAAATTCCCCTTGTCGAGTGCCGTTTGTGGGGGGAAAATTGCACCCGATTTTTAATAAACCGGGGAAAGTATACATTTGGGGTGGGGGGGTAAGGAAATAAAAAGAAGATATTCCCCGTGGGGTTATGGGGGCCCCCCCAAAACCCCAAATTTGTTTAAAAGGGGAACCCCCCTTTTAGTTTACATCCAATTTAAAAGGGGTAAAAGGGGTTTCTGCCTTCAAGGGGAAAGCAGGGTAGGGGGGGGTTTTGGGGTTTGTGGTCAAGGAATTTGTATTTTTATTAAAGGGCCCAATTTTAAATCCCGTCTCTAGTCTGTCACGGCCCCTTTAAACAATCCCTACTTTTTGGGATTTTTCGGGAAAGGTAATATTTAAAATTTTATTTTTTTTTGCGTGATTTTAGAGAATATTTTAATGTAAAAGAAAATTAAGAAAGAGAGATGGGCCTAAAATTTGGGGACTTTTTTATTTTTGGGGAAAAATATTTCCCAGGCTTGGGGGATAGTTTAAAAATCGTAGTTTCCCCGGGCATTCTGCAAGAGGGGGGAAGGGAAACTATTTTAAAAAGGAAATTTTAAAGGTTTTTAGAAGGTGTGGGTTTTGGGAGTTTTCTTGAAAGGTTTGAAATTTATTCTTTTGTTCAGCCCAATAAAGGCCCGGGGAATTTTTTTTATTTTTGACTGGCTAATGGCCTGTTGAAGTTCTTTGGGGAAGTAAAGGGGGGAAATTTTAAGGGGGTTTTAATTTGATCTTTTGGGAAAGAGGGCCGGGGGTTTTAACGCCAATTTATCTAAAAAGGGAAAGGGGAAATTTTGTGGGGGAGTGTTAAAGGGGAAAGTTAGGGGGGGTAATTTTTAAAAGTTTTTTTAGGGTTTTATAGAAATTTGGGCAAAGGATTTTACAATGTGTTGAGGATTGAAAATTTTTTTGGGGTTGCCCAATGTGGTAAGGAAATTTTTTTTTCGGGGTTTTGTATATGTTTGCCTTTCTTGCTTAAAAAGTTTCCCCCGGGGCCCGATTTTTCCCCTGTTTTGTAAAAGGCCCATTTAAAGTTTAGCAAGGGAGGCCATTTTTATGGAGGAAAACCAGCTGAAACTGTCTCCTAAGGGGCGTAGTTCTCAACATTTAGGGGGGAAGGGGGGAACCTTTTTGGAAAAGCCCATCTGCAACCCAAATTTTTTTTCTAGAAAAGATCATTAAGATCTCTATCTTTCTTACGCTTCTCTCTAGCGCTATTCTGGGGAAAAATTTTGATGTACGTTTTGTGAGAGCACCAGAATGGGGAAAGGGTAGAGAGACAAAAGAAAAATATTTTTGTTTAAAATATTCCTGCGTGAAAAATTTAATTTTTTGTTTGACAATTGGGGTCGATTTAAAAAATAGTTTTTTCAATCGCCAAAAGGGGGGTTGTTTGGGGTTTAAAATTGATTCCGCAAAAATGAGGAAAACAGGGGGCCCCCTTTATTTTTTGCCATTTGTCCTAAGGCCCATTTCCCGGGTGAAACAAAAAATTGGGAATAAACTTGCCCGTTAGTAAGGAAAAAATTTATTCGCGAAAAGGATTTTTTGGGAGGGTGGGGAAAAAGGAGAAATCTTTTCTTTGGGTTGGCATACCGGCCCAAGGGTCATGTAAGTTTTCCCTTTGATTTATTTTGGACTTGTATGTGTGGGTTTTTTTTGGGCTTGTCTTAAAAACCTTTTTATAACCTAAGTTAAAGTTTTTCCCCCAATTTGGGGTTTAAGGGGTTTTTTCCAAACCCCCCGACTTTTGCTTTAGTGATTACCTTTGGGGGATGAAAACGTTTTTTGTCGTTTTTTTTGGGATTTAAGGGGTAGAATAGTGTTAAATTTTATGTTGTCTTTGTAGACAGTGCAGATAATTGTAAATTTCAAATTTTTTTGTCAAAAAATCGGCCCCGTTTTTAGCGAAAAAGGGGAAAAAGTTTCTTTGATGAAAAAATTTTTATCCCTGCCTTTTTTTGTTGGAAAAAGGGGGGTGAGGAAAAAAAAAGTCGGGAAAAATTTTTTGTGCTTCGGGCCCGTGGAATCCCTTTACCTTTCAAATGTTTTCTCCTGGAGGACATACAATGGGCAGCTTTAAATTTTAAGATGTCTTTTCAGAGGGTGGACCTTTTTAAAGGGCAATTTAAAAGCCAAGGGGTTTTAAAATTTAAAAGGGCAGTATTTTTTAAAACCCCCTTGGAAAAAAATATGGGGTTAAATTTTATCGGGGCCCGGGGTTAAAGGCCGGGGGGTAGAAAGGGCCCCTTTTGGGGGGGAGGCGGTTTTGGGAGGTTGGATGGCAGGTTATGACAATTTCAAATATTTTTAAACCCTAGACAACCCAAAAATAAGTTGCATTGTTTTTTTTAATAAACAAGGAAAAATGCCTCTTTCAGTACAACAATTTTCTTGGGAAAAAAATGGGGTATCCCCTTTTTGATTTTTAGGAAAAACCCCGCCCCAAGGACTGAGCAAATTTGGAAACCAATTTTTGGGGGCCCTTTTACGTTTTTCGTGTGATTTTTTGATTTTTCCTGGGGGGGGGGGAGGGGTTTTACAGTAAGAAAATTTTTGCCCCTGTAAAAAAAATTTTGGACATGGGGGTTTTTTTGCTGCGGGGAAAGAAAAGGGCTTTGGGAAACATTCTTTAACCCTTTTAAAAAAAATAAAAAAAAAACCTTGTAATCAAAAAGCACCAAAAAAGATGCAACAACAACCGGAAAAAATTTTTGTCGGTTTTTAAAAAAGGGAAAATTTGAAAAGGGGGTGTTTTTCCCAGCAAAAGGGGGAAACAAAAAAGGGGTTTAGGGGGAAAGGGCTGTTAGGCGTTACACAGAAGCCAGGCCCAAAAACAAAATCCTAAAAGGTTCCCAAAACCCTAATTAGGAAGCCCTTTCCCGTGGGGTTGGGTTTTAAGGGCCCAAGGTTTTCTTGGTTTTCCTGGAGGTTTGGCGTCTTTTGGCACCCTTTCTCCCGACCAGAGCGGAGAAAAGGGTTTGGTTTGTCTTTTCCCTTGCATTAGGGGGAGTTTGGGGTGGGGGTTTGTTTTGTTTGAAGACCCCTGGGTTTGCAGTGATTGGGCCCTTTGTCGGGGTTTGCAGACAGTGGGGGATTTTTTATCTTGGGGGATTATGCATAATAAAAGGTTTTATGAAATTTTTTTTAGTTTTTTAATTTAAGGGGGAATAATTTGGGGCCCAAATTTTGGGTTGGGTTATGGGGTTTTTCACTCTATCTTTTAAAACGTTATTTTCTGATTTATTCAAAATAAAAACATTTTTAGCATGCTATATCAGATGCTGTGTTACGTATTTAGATTCTTTAAGAAACGAGGGGAAAAAAAATTTTAAGGGCCCCCATTTGTATTTTTTTTGGGGTTTGATTAACTTTTAAATATCTGGTGAACCCCCAAAAAGTTTTTAATTTTTACATTGAAAGGGGTTTTGCGGGGATGTTTTGGGTCATAAAAAAACAAAACAAAACATGTATTTAGCTAATTATGGCAAAAAAAAAATGTATTTTGCATTTATGTGTTTTTTCATTTTTTGGGCTGTGTTATTTTTTTTGGCTAAGGGGTTTACCCTTTCCCTTGGGGGAAACCGGTCCTTAAAGGGGTTTAAAAATAAAAAGGGTTTCGTTGATTTTTTGCTGTTTCTATCAGTTTTTTTTTTCAAATCCGGGGCGGTTTCTCCTTTCATGGGCAGTCCTCCACCAGGGGGCAGTCTCCCTCACAAAGAGTTGTGCTCATCATTGTGTGGGAAATAAAAGGGAGGGAAGTCGGGAGAGACAGCCAGGCTCCAAACTCCTTGTAAGAAAATACCCTGATTCTGTAACCCAAAACCCCCCATTGCTATAAACATTTTCACACAGCCTGAAAATAAAAAAATTGGAAAGCCCCTCTCCCCCCCCTCCCCCCACTCTGTTATCGGGCAAAAGTAGAGCAGCTGTCAAACTTTCTAGGGGAAAAGGGAACAGACTGAAAGGCTGTTATATGAGGGGAGTTTCTTTTATAAGGCTGTATTTTTTTGGGGGAATAAAATTTAACTGAAGACTGAGAAATTTGCCCAGACCTTTACATTTGGGCACTTATTTACTTTCAATTCAACAGCCCGAGGGGATAAGACAGAGTCAGGCACCAATCACACGCGGGGGCTTTTCCCATCCATGGGCATGTAAACAGGCGTTTGATATATCAGTCACCAATCACAGAAAAGGGAGGTCTCATCCGCTGCACAAAATACTTTAATGCCCATTTTTGCTCAATTTGCTAACTAATTACTTGGTAAAGCAAACCATTAAAAAAAGTGTTTTTTTTTTACTTTTCCCCATCACTTGAGATATGTCTTTGTAGCAAAAAAAAATTTAAGCTGGGGTACAGGGGCCATTGCGCATTGATTCAACAAAATTAGGCCCTCCTCCTTATGCCGAAAGTGTATCAGGGTTACGCCCATTTTACCCATTTGGGGGCGCATTTCGGGCACATTACATTGCAACTATGCTCCGAAATACACCTTGCGAATAGGGATTGAACATACCCTACATTCATACCTTAGCCCCCATAGCCCCCCCCCCTGACACATGCAACCCAGGGGAATTATCTTCTGAATGATTCCTCAAAGGGGGCTTCTCTGTGTGCCACCAACCACCCTCCCCAAAAGCAGTGTCACACTTTTTTGTTGTGGATGTTTTTTTTCCCCCGGGGGGGGGTGGGCGCACAGTTTAAAAAACGGCCCGTGCTAGCCACTGCCCCAGGAAATAACTACTGGCGACAATGGTTTTAAACTCCGGCGCTTTTACTGTAGCCACCACTACTTCCCCCAAAATGTCCCCCAACAACATGTGTACAAAGTGTTTGGGGAGAGCGGTGGGCAGCTATACTGAGCATGCACAATAATCCGGAAGCCAGCACCTCTATAGTGTATGTAGTAGTAAGGAATGGTGATCCGAATGGAACGTAAATCACTTAGAGCCATAAACTTAACACAGTCAGTAATGTAACAACACAATTTAAAACATGTATGAATTAAAATAAAATATGTTTTTTGTCATTAGCTTAATCAAATCATATATATATGTATATTTATTTTAATTGACCTGGAGAACCCCTTTGAGTTTTGATTCAACAAGCAGTGCTGCTTTCACAGAAAACAAATGCCCCAAAGTTATCTTATAATATCTGAGAGGGGGCAGTCCAGATGTCTTGGCTTACCAGGTATTTCTGTATCATTTTCAAACTTAAAATCAAGCTTAGTTTTAATATAATTCCCGAAAACCCTGATGCCCCAATCAAGGCCTTCCTATCAGGTGCCCCTAGTTTAGACAGTTGAAGGCTGGGGATATAAGGATGTCACGCTTTCTGGCAGCTGCAGGAAGACAAAACCCCACTAGTGGTCGGAGCGTGTTAGCCCAGCCTTAGCCTCATCCTGTAGGGAGACCAGCAGAGGCATAACTTGAATCTCTTGGGCCCCAATGCCAAAATTTAAATCGGGCCCCACAACCAGAGCTGGGACAAAGGATAGGCCCAAAGAGGCCGTTTCCTAGGGCGCCTCCCTCTGCCTGCCACTAGGGGGCGCAGGCATGGAGCCGGCTCAGGAGCTGAGCCAGCTCCATACATGGCAGCTAGGCAGGGAGCAGAGAGCAGGGTAATTTACTTTCACCCCCCTCCTTCCTCCTGGCGCCGGAGGGGGGGGGGGTGTTGGGGCAGGGGAGTTGCCCGGGCGGGGCCCTGCATTTTGGGGGCAGTGACTAAGGAGAGACAAATGTTAGGAGAGATTACCAATCCATCTCTCCCCAACATGTCTGCTCCCTGTGACAGTTTCCTGTCACATGACGTCCAGGTAATGCTGGGAAAGAGTGGCGGAGCTTCATCCCCCCGTCCTCATCGGGGGCTGTGTTGTATAGGGGAGTACAGGTGGAGGAGCTGTAGTGTGTGAGGGGGGCTACAGTGAGGGGGGCTGTAGTGTGTGAGGGGGCTACAGTGAGGGGGGCTGTAGTGTGTGAGGGGGCTGAAGTGTGTGAGGGGAGCTACAGTGTGGGGGTTGTAGTGTGTGAGGGGAGCTACAGTGTGGGGGGGGGGCTGTAGTGTTGTGGGGAGCTACAGAGAGGGGAGCTGTAGTGTGTGAGGGGAGGCTACAGTGTGGGGGGCTGTAGTGTGTGAGGGGGCTACAGTGAGGAGAGCTGTAGTATGTGAGGGTGGCTACAGTGGGGGGGGGACTGTAGTGTGTGAGGAGGCTACAGTGTGGGGGAGCTGTAGTGTGTGAGGGGGCTACAGTGTGGGGGAGCTGTAGTGTGTGAGGAGGCTACAGTGTGGGGGGCTGTAGTGTGTGAGGGAGGGCGTTAATGTGTCGGGGGGGCTGTAGTGTGTGGGGGGGGTTGTAGTGTGTGAGGGGGCTACAGTGTGAGGGGGCTGTAGTGTGTGAGGGGGGCTGTAGTGTGTGAGGAGAGGCTACAGTGAGGGGGGCTGTAGTGTGTGAGGGGGGGGTGTAGTGTGGGGGGGAGCTACAGTGTGTGGGGGCTGTAGTGTGTGAGGGGCTACACTGAGGGGGCTGTAGTGTGAGGGGGAGGCTGTAGTGTGAGAGGGAGGCTGTAGTGTGAGGGGGAGGCTGTAGTTTGAGGGGGGAGGCTGTAGTGTGAGAGGGGGGCTGTAGTGTGAGGGTGAGGCTGTAGTGTGACAAGGGAGGCTGTAGTGTGAGGGGGTAGGCTGTAATGTGAGGGGGGAGGCTGTATGTGAGAGGGGAGGCTGTAGTTTTAAGGGGGAGGCTGTAGTATCAAAAACATATTTTATTTTAAATACAATCTAAGCGACCCTACTAACTCCACCCTTGTGTGTGGGACGTGTGGTTTTTTTTTCATTCCGCCTAGCTGGGGGGGGGGGGGGGACACAGGCAGTGTGTTAGGTTAGGGCTGGTCTTTTTTTGTGTGGGGTTGTGTGTGTGTGTGGGAGGGGGGGGGGCACCCACTGGCCTAATTGCCTAGGGCACCAAAATGCCTTGTCCCGCCCCTGCCCCAACTATTATGTGCTAACTAAAATACTGGTGTCTTCTTATGTGGCAGGCAGGCTTCTGGGCTCCTTCTGCGACTGCTACCTCTGTACCCCCTATAGCTACACCCCTGGAGACCAGCACCCCAGTGTAAGACCTATTGCCCATGGTAAAGTTGTCAGCATGAAGCTGCAGTACAGTCTGGTTATATTTTTTAGTTATTGCGCGGTAGTAATATAGGGACGTGGTTTTGTAATATTTCTTGCCCCTTTACACCTGTAAAGGTAAGGATACTGTCACGTCAAGGGAGGTGCAGTGAGCCCTAACTGGAACCCAGCCCACTGTCCCTGCCTGCTTGACGTGTGCCTAGGCGGCCGGCAAATGGGCGACAGTCCCTGCCTGCTAAAGTCTGGGCCGGGCAAGGGAAGAATTAGTCAACAGTCCGGGGCAATAACAAATCGGGAACGCCAAGCACAAATCAGAAAACCAGAGGGGTAAACTAAACCAAGCCGAGGTCAAAGCCAAACGGAAGCAAAGCACAAAATCAGGAGACAAGCCGGGTCAGGAGAACAAGCCGAGGTCAGGTACACAGATAAGCAAAACACAATTAAAACCCAACAAGTACACGAGGTACCAGGAATATCACAGGCGCAGCACCCAGCCTTCGGAGTTTAAATGGGATTCCTGGATACCGCCCCTGTAGCTGATTGGAGCGGCCTCCGTTTTCCTCCATTGGCTGGTGCACTCGCCCCCTGTCAGGAGTGGCTGGGCCCCTATCACTCACAGAGTTGTCAGCAGCAAGTGTATCAGGATGGGATCGTGCATCAGCTGCTGCAGCCTGTAGATCCCTGCAGCCTGAGCACAGCTTAGCCCTGACAGATACACTTGGTGGTCTAGTAGTTTTTTTATCCAGATTTAAAGACAATTGTGTATTTCCCTTTGTTTTCTATGGTACTAATAAAAGTTACTGCTTTGGGAAGTGGGCATCTAAAACTTTCCTATGGGGCCCAGCCTCTTCTAGTTATGCCCCTGCACAGAGCGATACAGTATGGGCCTATAGCTTTATATGGTGCTGTATTATGCACCTGTAAAATTTCGGTTTAAATTTTTCCTATTTCGGGCCCCCCCTCCCCCCCGGGTTCCCAGCCAGCCAAAACCAACCCAATTAAATTTTTTTCTTTAATAAAAATCTTTTGCCGAATTTTCAAGCCACTTGACAATGTCATCAGAGGATAATCAGCTTTCCTGTGCTGTGAGGGTGTTAGAGAAACTAAGCTCCAGGGCTTAAGACATATTCTTGCACAGTGATGGTTTGAGAAATCCCTTTTATGTTCCCCTTTTGGGGCCCTATAGTCAAAAAAAGCATCATTGGGGCATAGTACATAGAAAGGCCCGGGGGGCCAAAAGACAGGGTTAAAATGTTATCAAAAAAATCTTTACATTGGGGATTTTGGG
The DNA here is from genome assembly GCA_025379985.1 of Phyllomedusa bahiana. Taxonomy (NCBI): domain Eukaryota; kingdom Metazoa; phylum Chordata; class Amphibia; order Anura; family Hylidae; genus Phyllomedusa; species Phyllomedusa bahiana. Next base: position 96,089 of record JAODAL010005999.1, on the reverse strand, counting down.
AACTGAAAAAAAGGGCCTCAACAAAAAAAAGTATTTAATGGGGGGAAATTTAAAAAAAAGAACAATACCTTTTCCCTGCATTGTGGCAAAGCCACATTGTTTAAAAAGTATTTTTTGCAGGATTTTTTGCAAAATTGTGGCCCCTCATTTTTTGGGTAATCACAAAAAAAGCCTGTTTTCAAATTTATTGGCAAAAAAAAATTTTATTATTTTTAAAGGGGGTTTTCCCACCAAAAAATTTTTAGTGGAACCCAAAATGGTTTTTTAATCATTTTTCAAAAAAATATTGTTTAACAAAAATAAGACTCTGAAGCTACAGCATTTCTCAATCCCCCTTATTTAAACCTCAAAGTTTCCACTAGACACGACCCAGGAGCTGAAGGCGCGTTTAAGTGAAACACTTCTTATCTGATGACGGGGAAAAATAAAGATTTAAGGCACCGGGTTTAAAAGCATCCTATGGCTTTTCTTGCGTATTGAGAAAACCCCCTTTGTACTGTTTTATTTTTCACTTAAGTTTTGAGAAGCTCCCTTCCCTTTCCCCACTCCCTTTCCACCCCCTCCCTTTTCAGCCCCCTTTTAGCCTTTATGACCACTTTATTTGTTGACATTACCGGGGCGTCCCGGCAAATCCCTTTTAAAAGGGTTGTTTATTAAAATTTTTTTTTTAAACCCCTTGATGAATTTTTAAATTTAAAAAGGGTTAAAATTTAACCCTTTTTCCCCTCAAAATTAAATTTTTCCCCTTCCTGGGCCTTTTCTCTCTTAACATGGGATCAACCAATTGGGACGGGGCCTCGGGAGCCAATCAAGGGGTGCCGCAGTGATTACTGTTTTTTATCAAGGCCGAAAAAAAAAAGACCCACTAGGGGTCCCCCTTTCACAGTGCTGAATCTGAGGTTAGATCAAGCCAGTCTTGACCTTCCTGACAGAACCCCATTTTTAAAATCTGACATGTGTCACTTTATGTGAGAATAACTTTTTGATAATTAATGTTACATTTTGGTCCATACAATCCTTGTGTATTTGTGAAAATATCAAAATGTCGTGAAAATGTAGAAAAATTTGCTATTTTCCGAGTTCAAAAATTTCTGTATGTACATTTTCAAAAAACTTTTTGAGAACCAAAAAAGGGGGCCCGGGATGTTTGGGAAACCCCTAAATGAAATCCACTAAAAAATTGCCCCCCCTTAAAGTAAATTTAAACAGCCTTTAGGAGGGTTTTCTAACACCCGGGGGTTTTTTCCCGGAATTACACAAAATGGGGGTGAAATTTTAAAATGTCTACTTTTTTTTTAAAGGTTTTCATTTTTTTTTCAAAGGGGAAACCCCAAATGTTTCCAGGGGAAATCGACTCATTTTTGATTTCCCCAATTTGTCCCCTTTTTTAACTATCCCAATGTTTTTCCCCAAATGTTATTTGGGCTCAACACAAGGGGGCTCCCTTTTCCCAAAGGGTATTTTTAGACCCATTTTCAGGTTTATGGACCCCAAGGTCTAAAAACTTAAAAATATCCCTAAAAAGATCTAAATTTTTTTAAAATACAACCTTAAGGAATAATTTCCCAAAGGGTTAAAAAATTAAACTTTTTGGGTGTGAAAATGAAAAAAAAAAATTTTTTTTCCCTTAAATCATTTTGCTGCAAATGTTTCGTTTTCACAAGAAATCCTGGAAAAAAAATATATCTCAAAATTTTACATACAAATTTCCAAAAAACAAGGTTTTCATTCCCAATTTTAAACTTAATTTTTTGGGGTGTTTAAAACTTGTTTATTAAAGGGTGGGGAAAAAAGGGGAAGGGAAGGAACCAAAGGGAGGGAAGCCCTAATTGGGGTTTTTGAAAACCAAAAAGAATTTTGGGGGTGGGGGTGCCTTTTTTAATAAAAAAATTTTACAAAAAAAGGTTCCCCCAAACCAAGGACAAAATTTGGGGGGAAATTTCTTGGGAGAATCCCCCCAACCCCATTTTGAAGCCCAACCCAAACCCCTTTAAAAACCCCCTAAGAACCACCTGGGGAAAAGGGAGTTTAAAAAAAAATGGGAAGCAAACAATTTTTTTTTGGGTTTTTTGTAACCTTTTTTAAATTTTTTGGAAAAAACGTTTAAAAGGGGTTTTGATTTTTAAAAAGGGCCTTTTTTTTGTTTTTATTTCGGGGGAGGGAAAAAAAGGGGGGTTTTACTTTAAATTTGGGGAAATTTAAAAAAATTTTTAAATTTACCGCCCCTTAAAAATTAAAAAAATTTTTTTTTTTCCAAAAATTTTTTTTTTTAAAATTTACTTTTTTTTTTTTGTTTTGGTTTTTTTTTTTCTTTTTTTTTTTAATTTTTTTTTCACCCTTCACATTTCACAATTTAAAAACTTGTTTAAAAAAAATTTTACAGGGTTTTTACGGTCGTGTGGAAAACCCAAAATGTTTTAAATTTTTGTGTTGTGTGTGTTATTACACAATTTTTTTTTATTAAATATTTTTTTTTTTTTTAATTTAAATTTAAATTTTTTTTCATTTTTTTTTCACTTTTTCGTGTTTACAATTTTTTTTTTTTAAAACTTAGTAATTTTTTAGCAAATTCATAAAATCCCAATACATTCAAACTGGTCAAATTAGACCAAAGGGAGTTATCAGGGCACCCCCACAGTGGCCCCCGTACTGTCTTCAATACAGACAAACTCGGGGCCACTCTAGGTTTCCCCCGGGCTGACTGTGCAGCCGTTTTCCCCGGGGTCGTCGGTCACTGGGTTTTTCCCATCACCCACCAGAACAGGGGGAAACCCTTTTTATTCACTGCGGTAACGCACCGCCACAATCAAAGGTTAAAGCACCGGGTTTCGGGGGTTCCCTCTGCTCCCCCCATGCTTTCAAGGGATGCTCCTGGATCAAAGGGTGGTTTTAGTACAGTCCCCGATCTCATTTCAGCTTGGGGGCCGCAAACTCCGGTTCCCCGCAGGATGTCTAACGCGTTGCCCGCAACGAAAGACCCGTACCAGCCACGTCTTTAAAAACCCCGGGGGCCGGTTTTTTAAGGGGTTTAAAAGGGGTTTTTTTCGCTACCCAAAATCATATCTTCCCGATTATTGGGCAGTAAAAATAAGCACTTTTTAATTGGGGGTTTCATTACCCAAGTTCTTAGTAAAAGTAGATATGACTTTTTTGTGCATCTGCTTTTTTATTTCTGCTGCGCTATCTGACCCCCCTTTTCTGTGATTGGCTAATAGGGACACCCCCCCAGATGGATTCCGCCCTGGACACGCCCCCGGCACTGTGATTGGCTGACTGACATTTCATTCAGCCTGTTGGGATATGCCCCTAGACAGGAAATGCCCTGGACACGCCCCCTGCACTGTGATTGGCTTCTTGCACACTGTGTTTATGCCCCTCTGAGCTGTTAAAACTGAAAGTAAAACCAGCTATGTGAGAGGGCTGCTGGCTCTATAGTCATCTCCCAGCATTAAGGTGAATGATCTGACTAATTACTGACTGTTTAACTCATAGATTCCCTCATATAATTATAATAATTATAATTATGTCCTGTGTTCTATGTCCTGTGTTCCCTCCATATAACACAATCACACAGGCTCCTGCCTGGTAACAGGGGAGGGGGGGGGGGGGCAGTGTGCATTCCTCACATGTGTTTCATTAGTTCAGGCTGTATGTATAACTGGTTAAAACACAGCAATGAGCTTGTGGAGCCTGGAGATGAAGGCTCTGCAGACACAAGAGAACACTGCAGGAGGCTGCGGATCTGTTCTGTCCAGACAACCTTCCCCTTCTACTACAAATACAGAATGATGATGTCACAGCTCTTCAGTGAGGAGAGACATGCCTGCTGAGAGGAGAGACTCGCCCCTGGATTACAAATTCAATCTCATAGAATTAGCGGAAGAGCACAAACAATTCAAACAATAAAACCCCTTTAACCTCTTACTGCCACAGCCAGTTTTGACGTGCCTGAGCCCCGTTTTTGAAATCTGACATGTCACTTTGTGATAATTTTTTTTTATACTTTTACCTATACATGTGATTCAGATATTGTTTTCTCGTAACACATCGTGCTTTAAGTTAGTAAGAAATTTTGGTTCATACAATTCTTGTTTGTTTGTGAAAAATATGAAAAATGTTGATAAATTTGCCATTTTCAAGCTCCAAAAATTTCTACAGATATTCTACTCAAAATCATTTGTAACTAGCATCTACCATATGTCCCCAGTAGGTTGGCATAATTTTTTTACGATTACAGCGATACCCAATGTGTATATTTTTTATGTTTTACTGCTTTTACACAATAAAAACACTTTTATTCAAAAAAGAAAACACGTTTTTGCATCGCCATATTCTGAGAGCCATAACTTTTTTTTATTTTTCTGTGTATGGAGCTGTGTAGTGGCTTGTTTTTTTGTGGGAGAAGTTGATGTTTTTATTGGTATCATTTTGCCATTTATATGAGTTTTGATCACTTTTAAATATGTTTTTTGGAAGGCAGGGTTATTTATTTTTTTTAACAAGGTTCACCATGCAGTATACGTGACAAGTAGTTTTACTATGTTGGTCGATACAATTATGGCGATACGAAATTTATATAGTTTTTTTATGTTGCAGTTTATGTTTTTTAAGAAAAAAAGTGTTTTCATTGTGTATAACAATGTTTTTGTATCACTGTCCTCTGATAGCCATAACTTTTTTATTTTTCTGTATACAGAGCTGTGTAAGGGCTTTTTTTTGCAAGGTCAAGTGACATTTTAATTGGCACCACTTTGGTGTTTATATGAGTTTTTGATTACTTTTTATTCCATTTCATGTACTGTGGGATGAACAAAAATTCTGTGATTGTGTTTTTTTCTTTTTACAGCGTTCACCGCATGGGTTATTTAATATGTCAAATTTATAAAGTAGGTATTTTACTTTTGACCTTTCTTGGGGCGACTGGCGATTGTAAAGGGGAAAATGGTGGTGTACGTGTTTTTATTTTATTTTTCCTGTTTGTGTTTTAGCTTTTGTTTTTTACTTTTCTCCATAGGGGACTTGTATCAGTGATCTTCAGATCACTAGTGAGCAGTACATAGAAGAACTGCTATATACTGGTATCTATGGCACCTCAAAAGGCTCACCGATGCCCACAGGGCACTGCCGGGCATGGTGATGTCACAGACAGCCCGGCAGCTATTGTAAAGGTTTATCGTTAGGAGCCCGCACGATGTCCAGGACATACCGGTACGTCCATTTGCGGGAAGTCACTTCCCACTAGGATGTCAAATGTTGGGAAGGGGTTAAGGGAGTTCATCTAAGGGTGTATTGTGCATTTTTGGCCTAGAAATGTTTAACAGTTTTGCTAGCATTGCAAAATAGAAAAAAAAAAGACATTAATTCCACCATTGTTTTTTGGGCTTCATATCTACAGCATTCTCTGTGCGGGATAAATGACATGATAACTTTACTATACAGGTCGGTACAATTACAACAATATCAATTTTCATGTTTTTTATGTTTTATTACTACTTTTTCATAATAGAAATGCGTTTGTAAAGAGTTGCATAGTTATGATGTCATAGTCAGCCAAACTTTATTTTTCTGTATATGGAACTGATTAAGGGCTTGTTTTTTTGTGGGATGAGTTGATGGTTTTTTTGAGGTTCAGATGACACTTTGATCGCTTTTTAGCAACAATTTTGGAAGGCGAGATAAAATAAATCCAGCAATCTGAGTGTAGGGGTTGTCTCACTACAAGGAATTCTATTTATGTTAAAGATCTTGCAAAAACAAGTCACTTTGCAATATATGTCCATTAACAGTGTCTTCCTATTCCTAGATATCTACCCCTGTATGGGCTGCAACAGCTCCTGAGGTTGCTATAGCCACAGACCTATTCAATCTCTCCTGATAGGCTGCCAGTGCTGGTTGCTATAGCTACAGACGTAGTGTCCTTAGCAGCTCGTCACTGCAGGCCAGTAAAGTCAGTAAACACTGAATTCAAATATGAAATTGAGAAAACAGGACTGAGGTAAGATGAATCGATGTAGTGAGACAAGCCCTTTAAGGGTACTTTCACACAGTTGGTTTTTGGTGCATTTTTTGTGTTTTTTTTTTTCTTGCAGAAATACACAGAAATAAAGGCAGTTTAATGCTGTGCATTTCTACAAAAAATGCACCAAAAACCAACTGTGTGAAAGTACCCTTAATATCGTATAATTTATACCGCACTGTGACCGGTGTAAAAAAAAAAAAAAAAAAAACAATAAGAGCTGTGAGCGCTTAAAAACAGAGGTTTATCCAGACCTTCAACTTGATAGGCCAGAAGGATGGTGTCTCTAATCATTGGAGATGGTGGCTTTTGACTCCTTGGAACCTTTTGTTAGCTCCGGAGAAGGTTACCAACAAGTTTCATACTTCCCTGAGTATAGAGAACGTATCCAAGTAATTTCTAAGGCATCTACTTAGGTCAAAAAAGGTCAGACTTATTTATCCTAAAGAGTACATATCTTCCCAAAAATACTATATTTGTTACAAACAATTCCTTTACTGCTTAGACATAAAGATGTCCGCCAACTTTATACCTCTTTCACTTCTTTCCTATGGAATAAAAAACGCTCCCGGATAGCTCAAGCTAAACTGATCCTCCCAAGGGATAAGGGGTGGGGGGGGGGCTGAATTTGCCGGATCTTAGGTTGTATAATCTAACCAGCCTCCTGCGTCATGGATCGGATTGGGTTAAGAAATCTTCCAGATATTCCAATCTCTCTACTGAGGCGGCACTGGTTCACCCATGGACGCTTCCAGGCCTTCTACATAACAAATATTTTGCTCTTCCTACGGTGGCGAAACATAGCCTCATTGTGAGAGACACGATAGGAGCCTGGAAGGCCTGTAGAACCCTGTTTTCTCTGTCCTACCAGACCAGTAGATACCTTCCTATCTCTGGACACCCAGAATTCAAACCTGAACCTTGATAACCCCCAATTTAAAGTCTGGAGGAGTAAGGGGATTTTAACTATTTCCCAGCTTATTCACCCTTCCCACCAACGGATTTACTCTCTCTCAGAATTATCTCAAAAATATAACTTGCCACCATCGCATTTTTTGGCTTACTCCCAAATACTGAGTTTTTATAGAAGTAAGGACATGACACCGTCTCATTTTGAATTAAATACCTTTGATAATGTTATCGGCCCTACTTCTTAAACAGACCACTCTCTATCAGTGCTATATGCTGGTCTTTGTAGGGGTCCAGAAGACGAGGGGCCTTGCAGGATTTTTGCTAAGTGGGAGAAGGTCTACCCTAACCAGGAGATCTCTACTACAATTCTCCAAGGATGGCTGAAGATCCATAAATATATAGTTAATGAGAAGTGGAGAGACACGTTCTTTAGAATTGCCCATTCTGCAATTTATGGCTTTAATATTCCCCCCATCCAGCTTGTCCAGATCGTTTGACGTCCTGCCCCAAGTGTGGCACCCCCCGCACGGATTTTGTCCATAGTATATGGACCTGTGTGGAAACCATGAAGTTCTGGGAGACAGTCATAAAAACTCTGAATTTTAAGTTTCGATGTCATTTAACTTTAGAGCCAACACAGCTCCTGTTCCATAATTTACCACAACATTTTAGGAACCACTCAATTCTGCATATATTTTTATTAGCGGCTAAAAGAAGCCTCCTGGCCAAATGGTTGGAACCAACCGTCCCTACATTGCAGGAAGTGATCCAGGTGGTAAAACATCATCTCGAAATGGACAGAATCGACATTATCAGGACTAAGGAAACCCAATGCTCTAAATTTTTCAAAAAATGGCAGGAGTTTATAGTTAACTTTTACACTCCCCAGGATATCAAGTATATCATGCAGCCTTTTGTTTACACATCCTGCTATCTCTCCTCTCGACTAGCAGGTACTCTGGGAGCTTTGGAGGTCTGTATCCCATAACCTGGGAGCTTTACCTCAGCCATACTCTGACACCGTGCCCTGGTCACTTCCTTGGTAACTGTGTGTCAGAGTTGGGGGTGAATTTGTTCTCTATCTATTTCTCTCCCTCGGGCTTTAGGGGACGAGGGCCGTGTGGCGATCTCGCAGCATTGTATCAGCACAGTATTTGTTTTCACCTTTTATTCCAGACCTTACTTGATTACATAGGTGTATGTGATTATGTCTCTTATACATATCTGCATATGGGTACCACTGTTCTGTGTTGTTGGTTTTTTTTTTTGGGGGGGGGGAGGTGTTACTTTTTATTATTCTTATTTTTTGTTTTCTTTCTTTTGTGAAGATGGAGCTGTCTTGTTGCTTCATCCTTATTATTATGATACCAAAGTATTTCATTACTGCTATTTTGTACTTTCATTGCTTGGTACTTTTCTTATTTGTACTAATGATGCCTTATATTATTTATTTGTGTATCAAGTGGTATCTCATCTATTAGACAGTTATTATATGTTTTTGTTATTGTAAAATTTAATAAAAATTATGTTTAAAAAAAAAAAAAGAGTACCTATCACCACCACACAAAAACATGTCCTGATGCGCCAAAGTCCCTTGATGTTACTCATCCCTCCCTACTCTTGCTCTGTTCTCTGTCTCTGGCTGGCATGAGTATATCTGCTCCCTAGAGTGCATGTGTGCCAAAATTTTAAAGGCCCGCACACTGCTGATTTCCAATCACAAGGCGCTGGACCCCTTATTACATCACTTCCCCCAATGTTCCGTGCCAATGTTGGTGTATGTTCCTAGAGTCTACTGTGTTCACATTTATGCTATGTGGACTTTGACCTCTGCTTGTGACAACAACTATTCTCTACCTGCCATGACCCTGTGAAAATGATTAAGTTTGTCTGCCACTAGCCCCGACCTTTCTGCCTGCCTACCGACCACACTGTCCTCTTGTACCACGCCTGCACCTTTGCTTTCACCGTGAGCGGCCACGTCAGGGGTAGTATTGACTTGGGACTTCCACTATGCAAAGTCCATTCCACCATTCTAGGCAATACCGGGGGCTCCTTAGACCCCGCGACCTACCGTAGTCTGTTGTCATCTAACAGATAACAACAAGACATTTACAAGCTAACCACTTTTACGCAAAACTAGAGAAATGTGTCTGCAAATGGATCCAGCCAAATTGTTGACTGATCTTCAATGGCTGTGACCTGTAGGACTTCGGGCGATACAGCAAGGTTTGCAAATTATCGTCAATTTATTCCTCACTTCTCTACTCTGATGGAATCCATCATGGCTCTAACTAAAAAGAAGTCCAACCCTAAACTTTACCCGCTTGAAGCGGAAGAGGTCTTTGCCACATTTGCAACAGCACCAATTCTAACTCGTCAGATCCAGTAAAAACCTTCTATTTGGAGATGGGTGCCTCTTCCGTGGGAGCTGGAGCGGTTCTCACACAGAAGACTAAGGGCAAGACCATTTTTTCTCAAAAACCTTCTCTGTAGAGAGAAATTATTCCATTGGGAATCAAGAATTGCTAGCCATGAAATTGGCATAAGGTGTGGCGCCATCTTCTGGAAGATGTTTGTCATCTGGTGAATATCTTCACTAACTATAGGAAACTCCTCTACCTCCAGACTGTGCAACAGTTAAATCCTAGGGCAAGGTAGATAGTCACTCTTCTCTTGATTTAATTTTCTGTTACATTTTAGGCCTGCAGAGCGAAACGTGACGGCTGATGCGCTTTGCCGTTCTTCGGATATTGCTGACCTTGACTCCATGCCTCAGCACATCATTCCTCCAGAACGATTGATTGCTGCAGCTCCCATCAACCTCTTATGGATTCCTACGGGAGAAATCTGGCCACCTGGGAATTCCAGAATCATTATTATTGATCTAGCTGCACTATTGGTGGCATTATCTTGTTCAAAATGTGAAAGATTTTTGTTCTCTCTTGTTCCTGTTGTGCCAGCAATAAATCATCTTGTCTCAAGCCCTCCGGACTGCTTCTCTTACCTGTACCTAAGAAACCATGGATATTGCTATGAACTTTATTGCGGATTTACCACTCTCATCTAATCACACAATCATTTGGGTGGTCACGGTCGTTTTTCCAAGATGTCCTATTTCGTGCCACTTCCAGGTCTCCCTCAACTCCTCAACTCACCTCCCAATTCTTCCAGCAAATATTCCGCTTGCATGAACTTCCTCTTCATATTGTGTCTGATCGAGGGGTTCAATTTATCTCTAAATTGTGGCAAGCACTCTGTTCCCAACTACATGTTAAGTTGGACTCTTCTGCTTACCATTTTCAATCCAACGGACAAGTAGAGAGTGAATCAAGTCCTCAGGAACTACCTTCGTCATTTTGTTTCATCTCGTCAAGACAACTGGTCTGACTTTCTTTCATGGGCTGAATTCTCATACAACAATCTTGATTCTAATTCTTCTGAAGCTTTTTCCATCTTTGTGGCTTATGGGTGACATGCCCTTCTCACCCTCTGCCTACTGCTTTGGATGTTTCTTGCTGTGGATGCGTAGGTCCAAGATATTTCCTATATCTGCCAGGATACCCATCAGTCACTCCTCCAGGCATTCTCCCATACTAAGATACAGGCAGATAGGAAGTGAAGACCTCCTTCTGTGTTTTATCCCGGTGATAAGGTGTGGCTGTCCGCCAAGTATGTCCATCTCAATATTCCCAACCCCAAGCTTGGTCCTCGCTTCCTGGGCAACTTCCTCGTTCTACCCTCCATCAATCCAGTGTGCTATAAGCTTCACCTGCCTCCATCTATGTGGATCCCAAATTCATTCCACATCTCCTTCCTAAAGCCCATGGTCCTTAATCGTTTTCCGACAAGACTGGAACATCCTCCACTGAAGCAGACTCTGGTGATATTTTCAAGGTACAAGAAGTTCTGGTACAAGAAATCGCCATCATTCTGTTGCTGACGGGGACGTAAGGGAAAAAAGGGATTTATTCACTGCAACAGCATTTTTCTGCTGCAAAGATACGTCACCTACATAAACACAAAATGAAATTATGACATTTTCTCTGCCTTCAAAAACCACTAGGATGCTGTGTACTGCTTTATGATTAAATCTGATGCATAAACAGTATGCAATAAGCTTCTAAGCTCACCCAGCAGTGGCCGCAGACAGACAGAATTTTAATATTTTACTATAGGTATCTGAAGGGGAGTTGGTGCTACATCAATAAAACCTCTCCAACCACTATAAAAATATATAAAGAAATGACTCAACACAGAATGTTGGACCTACAAAATGACATGGTGTCAGAAGTGGATTTTTTATTTAAAGGCTCGTTCTGTTAACAAAAAAGCAGTGAATGCACAATTTATAGTTCATTATAAACTTCCTGAAGTGAAAGAAAACTTACCTTACTTTTAGATGCCTTCAAGGAAGATTCTGCAAAACACAATTGCATACAATAAATAACAGTTTATTGCCTATAATAACTGATTTTGTTTCACTTATACATGATAAAGGAACTAGATCCTAATAACACTCATAGTATTTCATACTTAAAAGGGTTTTCCCATCTGTTTCACAGAGCCTGTGCATCACAGGCAGTTTTAGGCTTCCACTTTCTGTTTCTTCCACAGACTGTGGGTGGTTCTACAGCAGTGACTGACATTTCAGCTCTGCTAGAGGGACATCGATGATGGAGGTGTTTTAACAGCAGGGGACAAGGCTATAAAACGTTAAAGAGTTACCGTTTGTCAGTAAGAAAAGTAAACAAGCTCCTCTGCTGCTGCTAAGACACGGCAGGAAGTGACTTCACCAGCCTGGCCACTGCTAGAGCCAAAAAAGGTGGTAGGCAGCCTAGGAAACATTTTGTAAGCAAGCAGGAGAAAAGAACTGCTCTGACCTTGGAAGGAAGAAAAATTCTGTTTGAAACAAATCAATAAGTTGTAAATACCCTTTAAGAGCTTGCATTTGTCCTTTCTCTCTTTATAAAAGTTCAGTACATTATGGCACGTTTCCTCTGAGTGGCATTTTGCATGATAAGCTTTGGTTGATCACATAAGCCAATTAACAATGCTGTAACCATGATCCACCAGTCACCGTGCATTCATCACAAAGCTTATCACATATTGCTAACATAATATAGCAAAGAGTACAAGCGGCATCTATTTCAGCTCTGTTTTAGAGTTCTCCATAAGTAGCTTTGGATAAAAGGATTTTTTCTATCTGGCTTTTTCACAGAACCTTCTCTTCACCGCTGCTTTCAGGCCCCTACTGTGCAGATTGTGGCTGGTTCTACAGCATTGACTGATATTTTAGCTCTGCTAGCTCCTGTTCCTAGCTGTGCCTGTTACAGGGAAACAGGTGATTGAGGGGTATTAAAAAAAACCTAAAACATCCAAGCAGGATATCTGGCTATAAGCGTGAGCTAGCAGAGCTGTATGTGTCATGAGAGGAAGCTTTTAGTGAGAGATAAAAGCTTGCATCCTGCCAAGACGCACTGTTAGCTGCTGAGTAACTCTTTGAGCTGAATGTACAGCTATGTGCTCTGCAGACCTAACAGGATGGCATTAGACCTTAATCTACATGTTCAAAGCAAATCGATAAGGAAAGACTCCTCTAAATTTACCCCATGTGGCATAAATTCTACAAAGTGTCAAAAATATGCAATATAAATGTCACACCTTGTCATGAAGGTATTGTACCGGTGCTGTAAACAACAATGCCATACTGTGACCAACCCATTAGAAAATGTGCATGCCACTGACAAAAGACATTTATCATCATATTTGTGATACTATTTAATGACACAACCTTCTAGGTACGATGGACAATGCTAGTTTTAGGCTAGATTCATGCAGTGTTTTTGATGCCTAGTTGTGCATTTTACACATAAATACTGGCTTATGTGCTTTAAATTACAATTATGCGTTTTAGGGTATGTGCACTGGGGGAAAGAACAGGTAATCATAGCTCTCAATGAGAGCTATGAATTACTGTAATGTCGGACTGTCCTTCGGACGTATTGATGCACAATTAGACGCCAAAGTACGGACCGACATTATGCTGTGTGAACATACCCTTAGATAGTTGGTAGACTCTTCTGTGCCTTATGGAAAGAAGGCGTGGCTTAGCATGCTACACTGGCCGCCAAAATGCGCCCATTTGTCTAGGGCCCCAAAATGTCTTGTCCTCGTCATGATAAGCAGGCTTACAATATCAACTTCTTGACTCTGTGGTTTCCAGAAGGTCAGCTCAGAGTAACTGTAGAAGGGCTGTCTGAATTATAAATCTGCCGGGGTCATAGGAGAGAATCTGTGATCCTAGCCATGAATAATGAGCTATTTGCTCAAACAATCTGCACAGTCTTTGAGCCTGCTACAACCTCTATTGCCTAGGTAAAAAAAATATACACAGGATATGGTTAGAAAATCTGTCTTCTTCGAACTAGAGCAGCTGTGTTCGGAGGTCATCTAGACATCCCTGAAGAGTATTTCTTACTGAGGTCATGCATGGGTGGACACCAACACCAGAGAAGCACCTGCACAAGGACAGTAAATCAGCTCTTTGATGTATAGCTCCTAATTTGATGCTACATATGATCAGGGCCATTTCTAGGCTAAACCGTACTCGGAACTGGGAGAAAAAATTCCCTTTACACCACATTAATATGTTGCGATCACATCATCATTGACCAGTTCACAACCAGCCTCCCCTTTACTCTCACATTTTCATTTTCCTTAGTACATGCAGGATTGAACACTTTGACGCTTTCTCGCACTTGGTTATTTTACAAATTTTTTTCCGCCTTTTTTGTGAAACTGTAAATTTGGTTTTGCTGTAATTGTATCGACATGCTGAGTAAAGTTAATGTGTGGTTTGTACCTCACAGTGACTGCTGTAAAAATAGAAATAAAAAACACTGCCAGAATTGCTGTATTTTGTTCCTTTATCGTTTATACTGCATGGGAAAAGCTGTAAAATTAAAACCCAAAAAACCATTGTGTATTAGCTGAATTTTTTTTCCATTTTCATGGCCCAATGCTGAAAAAAAAGTGAAACAGCTATGGACCCAAGATATAAAATACAATCCTAGATGAATTTCCTAAGGGTATGTGCACACAGAGTATTGCTATACGTTTTTCGGATCAAAAGACGTATTGCGTAAAATGTATCCAAGCACGTACCCAACGTCTGGATTACAAAAATGTACCCTATAGTTTTAAATTGGGTTTGTGATGCATAAAACAGATCAAGAATTGACATGTCAATTCTTTGATTGGATCTGTTAAACGCATCACAAAGACGTATGTAAAACACGTGTCATCTGAACACGATACATGTTTTACATTGAAACTAATGTAATCACACTGGAACATTGTTAGATATGTGTTTGGGTCCGAAAAACAGACCCAAACACGCATCTAAAAACGCAGTGTGAACATCCCTTTAGAGATGTTGATTCCATAATGGGGCGACTTCTAGAAGGTTTCACCCATTCTCGTACTTTTGGGGCTTTGCAGATGCGACCTGGCACCCACCAAAATCTGCCTTCCAAAAGCCAAATAGCGCTCCCTCCCTTATACGCCATGCATCCAATCAGCAGTTTACACTCACATATAGGGTATTGCCAAACTTGAGAGAAATTTTGGGGTGTTTTTTTCCAGAATTCCTTGGGAAAAGGAAACTTTTTCTTTTCTTAGCTAAAACAAAAAGCATTTTATTGGTTTTCTCAAGGAGTGAGAAATGTTTTAAAACTGTTTACTTAAAAACTTTTTATTTTGTATAGCATGGTGGTTGGTTACATTCAGTAGCATGGTGTCAAAGATATTTCCTTTGCCCTTTATGATGCTGTATCTAACATTGATAGTATGTATGACGTTGAAGCTGAAAGGAGGGGTTGGTGCAATTTTGTGTCATCATCAAAGGGGCGGAATAAAAGCTATAAAAAGAGGCATAGGAGTGTGACAGTGGGTAAGAAAGCTGACAAGTGTATTTTTCAGACTATAAGATGTACTTTTTTCCCAAAAAATTTTGGAGGAAAATAGTGGTGCGTGTTATAGTTCAAATATACTATCTCAGGCTGGCAAGAGGCTGGAGAGGAGAGATGCTGTAGGTCATAAATCAGGTGCATTCATAGCGCTAAGACAACATTTCTGGCTCAGGTAAACTACTTTGAAAGTGGCTTACCTGTTTCAGCAGTAATGTGCCTGGATTTGCCGTACTGAAGCTATAGATCTATAGCTTCATATGGTTCTAGTGCGCCCCGCCTCTCGCATGCCCACCCCCCCCCCTAAAATCAAGTGCATTACAAAGTGCCACGGGCGCTCTGTAATGTGCCTGATACTGGCTTATGGACGATGTAAAAATATAGCGAACGGGGCTGAAAAGACGCCAGACTTCTGGCACAGCCCCGTTCATACATGTCACCCTAAGTATTAAGGTTAAAAAAAAAAAAGTTTAAAAAAAATATTAAAAGTTTAAATTACCCCCTTTGCCATATTACAAGTAAAAGAATACAAAGCTACAGTCTATGAAAATATATCTGAATGTACCCCATACGCTGTACACCATAGAAGAAGAAAAATCCAGATGCCAAAATTGTTTTTTTTTTGGTCATTTCAAAATCCCCCAAAAATTGAAATAGAAAGTTGCATCTATCCCATAATGACACCAATAAATTCCCTACTTTCCTCGTCTAAAACCTACGTGAGTCTTATGGTCCGAAAAATACAGTACATCAAGCTTGTCTGAGCTTATAAGAAAGTGAGGCCTGTAGGAAGTCAGTAGGGGCGATGTGTATGATTTTTGGCACCCGGGCAAAAAAATTTTTGCGTGCATTTGCAGCATATAATGCGTCTGAATCTATGAACTGGTTCTACTGCGGGTCACAGATTTAGCGCTTTCTAGCTACAAAGCGGCACTTCTGGCTCAGGTAAACCACTTTTAAATTGGTCTAACTGTTCCCACAGTAACGTGCCTGGATTTGCCGTACTGAAGCTACAGATGTGTAGATTAATACAGTTGTAGTGCGACACTCCTCCAGCACTATTACATAAAAATGCTAACTTCTTCTTTAATCAGACTCCCCAACCCTGATTTTTTTTTACCTATGCACTCAATTTTAAATAACAGAATCTGTAGGGGAGACCAGGTTTGTGCTTCACTGAGACCTCCGGTTACAGCTGCCCAAAGAAGGGAGGGGAGGGGCAGAAAGTGAAAGAAAATCACACACACAAGCAGCAGCATGGAGGGCATTAGGAGCAGAGTAAATGCAGACCACTAAGGTGAGAAAAAACACTACACAGCCAACACAGGCATCTCCTTTACCTCTCAATAGACTTCTACAGGCAGCTGTTATCTGAGCAACCTCCTTTTCCACATGTGTCGTAATCAACACTGCTATAACTTTTGTTTAACCAAACTTCTTCTATGAAAATACATCATCTATAACTGCTCATTCATCAGGACACAAATCACCTAATAACATGTACTCAAAAAAGTCTTACTTAAAAGAGTCTATGCTTCAGAAACAGTATGTGAAGCGTTGTCATGTGACTTTGTTTCGGGAAACCACTCAACCTTTGTCAAGCTATCTTTTAATCCTGAACACAGAATACAATGGGAAACTCTGCTCACAGTGACATCAGTTTGCACAATGTAACCTAACTATGGAGGATTGTACATCGATCTGCAAACTGGCAACACTGAAATCTGATAGATCTCTAATTTAAAGGGGTTTTGCCTTGAAGTAGAATTGATGTGAGAAGCTTGCAAATGAAATAACAAACATTTTCACCATTCATTATTATTAAAAATTCTGCACCATTTTTGTTTTTACTGCTCCTTTAGTTATTCATCGTTTACAGCTCATCTCCAGGGGATATGAGCACGGCTGAGAGCTCCTCAGTCCTGGTCAGACACGCTCAGACATCACCTCTCCTCTCAGGCAGCTACTGAGTGTTCAAACCACAGGTGCTGTCATTCTACTCCCATACTCTGTACTCCTTAGTAATTAGTCAAACAGTGCAAATAAATTAAAAAAGGAACCTCAATGAGGTATGTGCATTGATAAGGAGAAATAAAATCCACAGGTTTGGTTCCTGCAGGAATTTGAAGCTAGGACCCTTGTGCTGTGAGGTGAAAACTTTACGTCTCAGCTACTCACAATGCTTTACATCAACAATCATTACACAAATACAATCATTACACAAATACAATATGCCAATGTAACAAATGACAGACATGAAAAATAATATAATAATGTGCAGTGTACTGCAGGCATTTACCTAATTTTAAGGTCCGTCCAGCACCAGGTTTGTTCTTGTAGCAGATTCTCTGCAGCTCACACCGTCCAGTCAGCTTCCTTAGTATAAACTTAAAACAACGCCATAGACAGATGCAGTAGAAGTACAACCACACCTGAACCACCATCCTGCAGACAAATGATAAAAAAAACTTTGAAGTTATAACTAGTCCTCATAAATGACACATTGAAAGGATACCTGCACTCTGAAAGCAATATCTAGTAATAAGTCTAAAGAGGTAATCTCCATAAAACACACATCTGATTGAAGGAGGACTTTTGTACATAGGTTGCTTGTTGTCAAGGTCCCATGACAACACTAAATTGTTATGACCATGCAGAACATGAGAGACTCTTTTCAGACCATTAAAGCATTGTCTGCCATGAGTAAGATACTATCAGGTAAATCACCAATTTAACGACTTAAAGGGGTTGTCTCACTACAAGGATTGCTTTTTATGTTAAAGATCTTACAAAAACAAGTCAATTTGCAATATATGTCTGTTAACAGCGCCCTACCTATTCCGAGATATTCCCTCTTTTATGGGCTGCATCAGCTCCTCAGGTTGCTATAGCTACAGACCTGTTTGATATCTCCTGATAGGCTGCCAGCACTGGTTGCTATAGCTACAGAGCTGGCTTCTACTGCAGCCTAGTAGAAGCCAGTAAACACGCCTCTGAATTCAAAGTGAAACCAAGAAAATAGGACTGTGGTAAGATGAATCAATGTAGTGAGACAACCCCTTTAATTCTGGTCTTGGGTAGAAAATTCCTTTTTAATAAATAATATGCATATGTTAAAGGTGCATTGGACTTGAAATATCTAAAAACACAATAGGGTGTATATGAACCAGTAAACCGTTTTGCCATCAGCAAAAAGATACCCTCATTACACTATTTTTATACAAGTAAAATAATTTTTTATTGATATCAATCTAAAAAGGGGGTACGTATATCTCCAAGACCCCACAGTTTTATGTAAAAAACACAGGCTATAGACTGCCATTAGACATGAAATAATCAGTCTCTAAGGACAGTGTTAAAAGTGGGACTCGTAGATATATAGGAGGTATATAAAGTTAGGTCCATAAATATTTGGATAGAGACAACATTTTTCTGATTTTGGTTCTGTACATTACCACAATTAATTTTGAAACTGCCTTAAGTCTTGAACTCATGGACATCACCAGACGCTGTGTTTCCTCCTTTTTAATGCTCTGCCAGGCCTTTACTACAGTTGCTGTTTGTTTGTGGGTCTTTCTGACTTTATTCTTTCACAAGTGAAATGCATACTCAGTTGGGTTGAGATTAGGTGACTGACTTGGTCATTCAAGAATATTCCACTTCCTTGCTTTAATAAACTTCTGGGTGGCTTTGGCTTTATGTTTAGGGTAATTGTACATGAATTTCTGTATTATGAAACGCCGAGCAATCAGTTTGGCCGCATTTGGCTGGATTTGAGAACACACTATGGTCGACATGTATGAAAGGGTTTTTCACCCTTTTTCTGGCATACAATGCACCTAACTGCGCTGGCTACGATGTTTAATGCACCTAATGAATGTGTTAGGCGCATTGTTCATAAGACTCGACACTTTCGAATGCGCCTAATATGAAGTAGTGTTCTGGGGACATTCTGGAGGCGTTATGGAGGTGTGTCGCACCACATTCGTAAGAATGGACACATATCTGAATGTGGTTCGGCAAAACTAGGCGCATTACTACTCCGACAGGTATACCTATTTCATTGTGGTCTGCTGAGCCTGAGGAGTCGAAGTGAAGCTAGATTTGTTGTAAAGGGCAAAAATGTCCAATATTTCTCAACTTACACCAGTACAATAATAAAAAGTAATTTATTATAATTATCAAACTGTATAAAATTTAATTATTTAAATGTAATGAAAAATTTGATCATATAAAATTAATATAAAAATAACAATATCCCCAAAATATAGAAATGTCTTTTAGATTCATAGAATCTTAAACTAATTTTACATTAAATAACCCACTGATTAGGTTGTTCAGATTTTTAAAATTTTAATTTTAGTACATTAAATTTGAAATGTATTTTTGCTGCTCTCACCCTTTATTCCACATACGGCCAGCACAGCACATGTATTGCTGGGACCTGTGGTCCTCCAAGCAGGATCAGTACCATAGTTTCTATTCACTGACATGCTATTCTAATGACCGTTCTCTTATTTCTAGGCTATATATAGCCTTTATACATGTTGGGCGCATTACTAATGCACCTAAGTTCCGTAATGCGCCGAACACATAAGTGAGGCGCGTCGACCTTTACACACATTTATGAATGTACAAAAACCACTTTCATACATTAATGGCATTATACACTGAAAATGAGACTCGACTATTCACTTCGACGAGACCTCCTTCATACATGTCGCCCTATGTCTCTGAATACCTCAGAATTTATCCAGCTGCTTCTGTCACGTGTCACATCATCAATAAACGCTAGTGACGCATTGCCATTGGCTTCCATGCATGGCCAAGTCATCCCCCTGCTTCCGCTGTTTTTTACAGATGATGTAGTATGCTATGGATCAGGAGCTGTACCACGCCTTCGCCATACTTTTTTCTTTCCATCAATATGGTAGAGGTTGATCTTGGTTTCATCTGTCCAAAGAATGTTCTTCCAGAACTGTGCTGGCTTTTTTTTTTTTTTAGCAAAATCCAATCTAGCCTTTTTATTCTTTAGGCTTATAAGTGGCTTGCACCATGCAGTGAACCGTGCTCTGTATTTACTTTCATGTGGTCTTCTCTTTATGGTAGATTTGGATATTGACACGCCTACATCCTGGAGAATGTTGGTCACTTGGTTGGATGTTGTGAAGGAGTTTCTCTTCACCATGGAAATTACTCTGTGATCATCAACCACTGTTGTCTTTCGTGGGCATCCAGGTCTTTTTGCTATGATGAGTTCACCAGTGCTTTCTTTATTTCTCAGGATGTACCAAACTGTAGATTTTGCCACTCCTAATATTGTAGAAATTTCTCGGATGGGTTTTTTCTGTTTTCGTAGCTCAAGGATGGCTTGTTTCACCAGGATATAGAGCTCTTCTGACTGCATGTTTTCTTCACAGCAAAATTTTCCAAATGCAAGCACCACACCTCAAATCAACTCCAGGTCTTTTATCTGCTCAATTGAGAATGACATAATGAAGGAATAGCCCACTTTTGCCCATGAAACAGCCTTTGAGTCAGTTGCCCAATTACTTATGGTCCCTTTAAAAACAGAGTGGCACATGTTAAGGAGCTGAAACTCCTAAACCCTTCATCCAATTTTAACATGCATACCCTGAAATGAAAGCTGAAAGTCTGGAAAGTCCATTTCAATTATATAACTATAACTTGAATATGTTTCAGTAAACAAGTTAAAAAAAAAACAAAATTTGTGTCAGTGTCTAAATATATATGGACCTAACTGTATGTTGCATAGATACTGTATGTATAATCTCTCCAGTGTGAGACTACCACTGAGCTTGCTGGCACAGAAGTGCAAGACTAGATGTATCTACCTTCTAAGTTAACATCTACCACCCACTCCCATGACTGCCATAAGTTATTATTAGAAGTAATATAGAAAATGCATCCATAGTGTGCTTCTTATAAAAGCAAAGGATAGTGATGGTCCTCTATTTAAGAGAACGTTATAGGCCTATCAAAAGCGTTTCATCGCAGTATGCGGCATCCACAGGGCTATGCGGTGCTTTTGAAAAGTGGGTGATAAACAGTGGGTGCTAAAGTGCATTTAGGCACAAGATAGATGTTTTCTTAGGAGGTCATTACAGCTAGTTTTGAACTTCTGTGCCAGCAAGCTCAGTGATAGTTTCACACTGGGGAAATCGCACATAGGTGATTTTACTTGTGTGAAAATAGTATTAATGATGGTATCTTTTTGCTGATGGCAAAATTGGCTTTTGGTTCCATTTAAAATATACACATAAAATGAAGATCTCTTGTCCAGAGCTGTATTACAGCTTGTGGGTGCCTCTAATAAGGCACCCACAGATGAGTTCTAGAGTATCCTTTTTGCCTCTGATGGGAGCATGCTAATTTTATGCTCTATTGGATGTCCCTGTCCCGTAAAAGCAATAGTTAATATTTTGGTAAAGAGATACTCTACAGAGTACAATATGGAAGCACCCAGTGAAGTGATAACTTTGTACCATGGAGACACAGGGACTATGTGTGCCTCTGCCCAGCTTCCTGCACAAGACTGATGTTTGCATAAGGCTTAATATATTATATCCTATTTAATCTAAAGGGAGAGCCATAGGCAATGCATTCAGTAATGTAGTTGGATATATAGAAAGATAGATTAACACTATAAATAATATGCTATAACTAATTTCTTTTCCAAAAAATCCCTTAAATGGACCAGAGATGATAGTCTCATGGTGCAAAATCTGAGTTTATAGAAGATATAGGACATTCCCCTGGAGCTCTCGTAACATTTCCATTGTCAAAGTAGTAGTGTGAGGGCAAATATTATCTTAATTGGTTGAGGTTCTTGGCTGATAAACATGTAGTTCATTTTCAACTTGCACCAATCATGCACTCTAAACTGAGAGTAATAAATCAAATATGGTTTGCACACGGCACTGGTTTGCAGCCGGTTTTTCAGACGGTCTTCGGTTTTGCAAACCATCTGAAAAACCGTCCGCAAACTTTTACACGGGCCACTATGGAAAACCCATGCAGCAGTCCCCGGTTTTCGGACGGAATATGAACATGTCAATGGGAAGGGGGAGGGCTTTTATCTCCTCATCGCGGAGAAAAGCTGTCCCAGAAAACAGGACAAATACTGGTCAGATAAACCGACCAGTATTTGTCCTGTGCCGTGGGGACGCGCCCTAAGAATCCGGCCAGTATTTTATCATCTTTAAAAGGTTTTGGGAAATGGTTCTGTCCGCAGTTTGTGGATTTGCCGGTTCCCCATAACCAATGAATTGCACACCTAATGCCTGAAAAATGGGTGGAAGATTGTGCGTGATCCAAGTTTTTAGAAACATCGGCAGCTGAAAAGCCATCCTGCTGAAAATTCGTTCAGTGTAGGCTACTGAGTGGATTTTCTTTTAAAGTCTATGGGGGTGGTTTCTTGTTGATTTTCAGATGGTTTCCAAATCTGTAAACCATCTGAAAATCTGACCAAGAAACCATACCATGTGGACGGACCCTTATTTGTCTAAAATGTAATAATAATTTGCTGTGTAAATTATGAACCTCCTGACATGTGTTTGTCCAATGAGCCACATCTATCTTTTTAAAAACCGAGCATGAAAATTCCTGTTAATTGAAAACTCTTTGTGAAATAATGTCAACAAATATATCAGAAAATAGTCTTGTACATACGATACACCAGCCTACATGTAGCAATAAAAAAGTGGTTTGGCTGTTGTGCTTGACAACAGAAGCCAAATGGATGGTACTGGCACTTTATTCTAACTATCAACAGAGGTCAAAGCAAACAGACCTTTACCTACTATTCAGACATTAATAGCATAACGTGCCATCAATGACTTTAGTGAGATAATCTCTTTAAATAGTTATCGGGCACCACATTAAGAAAGTACAATGGGCAACTGCTCTGCCATAGTCACTGTAGGTTCATAAAATAGAGAGGTTATAGTAAGCATGGTTTTAATCAAAGACAGGATGGGAGAAGCAGATAAAGCGGCTGCCTATGGTACCATTGGGAGTTGGCGGCATACTTTGTGGTTTAAAAACAAATTCTAACATAATGAAAAACAGTAATGGTGGTGCAGAAACCAATGGACCTACTACAGATATATTGTAGGGTGGCTACCTGGCCCTGCATTAGGTATTGTGAATATAGCATGGGGTAGAAAGCAAATGTAGAGTATGTATTATTAGTATACAGTGGACCAGTAACAGTGCTATGTAGTGGCCGAAAACCACTGATAGAATTACACAGGTTTGTTGCTAGTCACTAGAGAGTAAGTTAAAAATAGTCAGGCAAGGTGGTAGAAGTGACTAGGTGTTAGGCTAAGTTCACACAAGTTAAATTGGGGCGCATTTCGCCGCATACTGCGCTCAAATACGAGCGAAATGCGCCCCAGTCATTACGGTAATCCACAGTTCTCATAGAGAACTATGGATTACACCTCCTCTCCCCGGGCGTTCAATATGACGCGCGGGGAGATAAGTGACATGTCAATTACTAGCGGCGAATAGGCGCCACTAGTAATGAATGTCTATGGGGCCGGCGGGTTGCCGCCCAAACCCCCCCCATCGCCCCGTGGGAGTCGGCGCAAGCTCCCGAAGTCCGGGCGTAATTGTGGGGCGTAATTATGCCGTGTGAACTTAGCCTTAGAAGCTTCTAGGGAGGTCAAGGGGCAACTGTCACTTTGGGTCATGCTGTATGCTGTCCCTGATTATTGTTAGAATTTTCAGCTATGTTTCTAAAATTTTAGGTCTAGCAAATAACTAAATAAAATACCTAAACTTAATCAAGTTGGACATAAACACAGCATTTCTTTATTTTGACACGTTTGAAAAGAAGAATGAACAACTGTTCTATAAATTTATGACACCGTTGGTTCCCAGGAGTCCACCACACAGCTAGTATTAATAAGGGCCTCCAGCTACAACCCAATCTATCACTAACAGACATAATGTCTCTCGCCATAAAGTCCTGCTGCAAGACAACCAGCACAGTGGGAATAGTTTTGCTCAATTTTTCAACTCTGAAGGAACACCCCATAATTCATTACTTAAAATACCAAAAGGAAATATAAAAAATTCATAGTATGACTACTTCAGCAAGGAAAAATGAGGTTTGGCTGAGGCTTTATTTTCCTGTAAACATCAAATATTACAGTTACATATTCCACCAGCACTATATCATTCATAATGTTATGAGCCTGCAGAGGAGCTGTAGTGAAATCAAATCCCCAGCTGCTGCCTCGCAGGCAAATACCGCAATAGAGATCGCAACCATTTGTGCAACTCTGGCAAAGCATTTTGTTTTTTATTACAGAACCACATAAAAGACAATCGGTGAACTGCTGGAATAGCTAATTTTTTCAGAATTTGCTCATCTATATTTAAGGGGAATACAGGTGAAATTTAGACAAGTCTATATGAGCTGAATTTACATCATTGACTTTGTTGCTAAATGTCATGCCTACCACTGCAGCTTTGAAAAGTGTCTTAATTAAAAAATTCATTGCAGCAGACTACAAACAAGCCCTGTGCAGTCTCATCCTGCCATCATGTTTTCTTTTATCTGTTCAACACTTCTTGCTAATCTATGAAGTGTATGTTATCAGATACCTAGAAACTGCCAGTATGCAGCCTAGTCATCATCTGTGTAGCCAATTTTGTCCATAAAGTAGAGTTTTACTTAAAAGGGATTTTCTCACCACAATGATTAGTTTTTAACATGCAGAGAAAGGTATATGAAGGCTAATAACTAATACACTGCTGTTTTGATTTTGCTTTGTTCAGGAGATAAAGAAGATTTTATCTATTGCTAGTGTATGCAAGTTTCTCTTGGTTACTGACCACCTCTCCCTGTTCTCTTATATCTCGCCAAGCTGCAGTCCAACCGTGATGAGTCACTCCCTGCTGAGTCTTATCTCCAGTCTTATAGCAGAGCGGATATGCCAGTCATTGATATAGAACTGATCACAACCTGACCAAGAATATGTGAATCTGAAACTGCCTGTTGATCTGCGAAACAACATGGTGGGACAAGCCCTTTAATCTTACACATATGAATGTGAGAAGTAAGGGCGTAACGTGAACCTACTGGACTCCAATATAACATCTGTAACAAGGACCCCTAACAATATATAGGGTGTCAGTGATTGTCTATTCGTCAGAAGTGTTTTGCCAAATATTTTACTTACTGTGTATACTCGAGTATAAGCCGAGTTTTTCAGCACAAAAAATGTGCTGAAAAATCCGAGCTCTGCTTATACTCGAGTCACTGTCGGCGCTTGGGCGCTGCGATGGCCCGAGCGCCGGCAGGGACACTCAGTTATACGTGACTCCTCACGTATAACTGAAGGCAGAGTACCTAACAGCATCCGGGCGCTGCGGTGCCCAGGCGCTGTCAGCGTTCTCTTACCCTGCATGCGACTCCTCCGGAGAGCATGCAGGAGAAGAGATACCACTGCGGGGCAGAGAGCGAGCGCTCCGTGCTCCGCAGTGGACTCCGGGCGGCCGCAGACTCGCAGCCGTCCGGAGTTTCCGGCACAGGCAGCGTGTGTCATCACGCTGGGTGCGCGGCCTGATGACCTCACACTGCCTGTGCCGAGAAGACGGAGGAGCGCGCCCGGGAGACGGAGCAGCGGGGATGGAGGTAAGTGTTTGTTTTTTGTTTTAAAACCCTGCCTATACCTGCCTATAGCCTGCCTAGGGGGACCTATACCTGCCTATAGCCTGTCTATACCTGCCTATACCATGCCTATACCTGCCTATAGCCTGCCTAGGGGGACCTATACCTGCCTATAGGCTGCCTATGAGTACCTATACCTGCCTATAACCTGCCTAGGGGGGCAATTACCTGCCTATAGCCTGCCTAGGGGGACCTATACCTGCCTATACCAGCCTATAACCAGCCTATAACGACCTATACCTGCCTATACCCTGCCTATGAGGACCTATACCTGCCTATAACGACCTATACCTGCCTATAACCTGCCTATGGGGGAAATTACCTGCCTATAGCCTGCTTAGGGGGACATATAGCTGCCTATACCCGCCTATGGGGGGACATTAAACTGCCTATACATGCCTATAACCTGCCTATGGGGGACATTAAACTGCCTACACCAGCCTATATCTGCCTATGGGGGACATGAAACTGCCTATCCCAGCCTATATCTGCCTATGGGGGACATTAAACTGCCTATACGAGACATTAAACTGCCTATACCTGCCTATATCTGCCTATGGGGGACATTAAACTGCCTATGTAATTTTATTGGTATCTATTTTTATTTTTAAAATTCACCAGTAGCCACCCTAGGCTTATACTTGAGTCAATAAGCTTTCCCGGTTTTTGTGGCAAAAGTAGGTGCCTCGGCTTATACTCGGGTCGGCTTATATTCGAGTATATACGGTATTTGAATTATGTTTTATTTAATTACATAGTTAGTACGGTTGAAAAAAAAGACATTTGTCCATCAAGCTCAAACAAAGCTGGGGAAAATGTGCATGAAGGGAGGTAGATATGGAGTTTTTTTTCAAGCTTAGTTTCCCATACGGATGAAGACTTTGAAACCTATAAGGCAACAACCACTCTGCCTTTCTTGAAACCGTCGACTGTTCCTGCTGTGACCAGCTCCTCAGGCAGGCTATTCCACAGAATTGCAGTTCTCACATTAAAGAAAGCTTTTTTCCTCTAGAGTTTGAATCATTTTTTCTCCGGACAAAGGGAATGTCCCCTTGTCTTTTGAGGGGGCTTTACATGAAATAGTTTTTCCCGATACTTTTTGTAGGGGCCATTTATATACTTATATAAATTAATCATGTTTCCCCCTGAGCCGTCTTTTCTCAAGACTAAATAAATTTAATCCTTTTAACTTCTCCTCATAACTAAGATGCTCCACTCCCCTTATTAATTTGGTTGCTCGTCTTTGAACTCTCTCCAGCTCCATTACATCTTTTCTATATGCTGGAAACTAGCGTGGTGCCGATGTGTAGTGCTCGCCACTGTGTTTATTACCTTTAAATGGATGGAATAAAGTTTGTTTGCATTTTTAAAGACAAGAACTGGTAACCTCATTTTTCTTTTTTGGATTATTATGCAGGTTATTAGTACCCAGATGTAGAACTTTACATTCATCCACATTGAACCTCCAAGTGGATGCCCAAACACTCAGTATGTCCAGATATGCTTGCAATTTATGAACATTTTTCATAAATTGCACTACACTACATAGCTTGGTGTCATCTGCAAATATAGAAACCGTGCTATTAATCTCCTCAACTATATCATTAATAAATGCATTGAGTAAAAGAGGACCCAGTACTGAACCTTGGGGTCACCACTTATAACTGGGGAACACTCAGAATAGGAATCATTTACCACCACTCTCTGTGTAAGATCTGATAGCTAGTTTTTAATCCAATTACACAATGTTATTTCTAACCCAATGGATTTTAATTTACCCAATAAACACTTATAAGGGACAGTGTTAAATGCCTTTGCAAAGTCAAAGGCACAGCCGCCCCGCTATCAAGACTTCTACTCACCTCTTCATAAAAACAGATCAGGTTGGTCTGATAACTTATGTCCTTAGTAAAACCAGGCTGGCAATCATTTATAATGTTATATTCATATTCATATTCCTCTATATAGTCCCTTATGAGCCCCTAAAACAGTAAACTTACTGGTCTATAATTACCTGGGCAAGACTTGGAGCCTTTTTTGAAGATGGGAACAACATTTGCGTGGCGCTATTCTCATGGCACGATACCAGTCAACAGACAATCTCTCACAACCCCAGACAACAAAACCTTCAACACTCTCCTCCGTCCACCAGCACCCCCTCCCCATCTCTCCTCTCTGCAGATGACTTCGCCACTCACTTCCTAAGTAAGATCAATCTCATCAGACAAAGCTTCACCCTGCAGTCCCCTCCATCTATCTCTATTCCTGCAGTGTCCCCACATCCCACCTCTACACCTGCTCATCACTATTCCCCCCTAACTTCCTTCTCTACTGTCACTCATGACAAGCTCTCCACTCTACTGTCCAAATCCAACCTCACTACCTGTAATCTTGACCAACTGCCATCTCACCTCATCCCTGACCTTAGTGCTGTTATCATCCCAGCCCTCGCCCATCTCTTCAACCTATCATTAACCTCTGGCATCTTTCCCTCCTCCTTTAAACATGCGGCCATCACACCCATCCTTAAGAAACCATCTCTTGACCCTTCTTGTCTGTCCAACAATCGCCCCATCTCACTGCTTCCATTCGCCTCTAAACTCCTCGAGCAGCACGTCTATCTTCAACTTTCCTCTCATCTATCCGCCAACTCTCTCCTTGACTCACTGCAATCTGGCTTCTGACCCCACCACTCTACAGAAACCGCCCTAGCCAAAGTCACCAATGACCTAGCAACTGCCAAAGCCTCACGCCACTACTCTGTGCTTCTCCTCCTAGACCTGTCCTCCACCTTTGACACTGTCAACCACTCACTCCTCATACAAATCCTCTCCTCCCTCGGCATCACGGACTTGGCCCTTTCCTGGATCTCCTCGTACCTCACTGATCGGACATTCAGCGTGTCTCACTCACACACCACCTCCTCCCCTTGCCCGCACTCTGTAGGTGTCCCCCAGGGGTCTGTCCTGGGCCCACTACTCTTTTCTATCTACCCCTTTTTGTCGGGTCAAAATACATCGCAGGGCTTTCAATACCATCTTATCTGAGATCCCCAAACTCTACATCTCCGGGCCCCCGATTTTACCTCTCTACCCCCGGATCCCTGACTGCTTTCGCAATATCGTTTTTCCCTTCTCCTCACTCTCCTGAACTAAACAGGAAAAAACTGAATTCATCATTTTTCCCACCGCCAACCCCCCTCCACCTAACTCTCACACATCAATGGCTACACTCCTCACCCTCCACAAGCTGCTGTCTTGGGATAACCCTTGACCCCAAATCTGTCCTTCAAACCGCACATCCAAACCCTCACCCCTGCGCTGCCTCCACCTGAAAAATTCTCCGTACCCCGCTCTTTCCCCTTAAAACTTCAAAAGCAAAAAAATGCTGGTCCATGCCCGGGTCACTCCCCTAGACTCCCGCAACCCCTTTCCTTGGCCTCTTAGCTAGCCCCCCTCGCTCCCCCCAACCCCCTTAACTCGGGCTGCCCGTCTGATTCACCTCTCTCCTCGATACTCCCCCTGCCCCTCCCCTCTGCCCAATCCCTTCACTAGCTTCCCTTGCCCAGCGAATCCATTCAATTAGTAACCTTGACCACAAGGCCTCCATCCATTCCCCCTCCATACATATCTGCCAAAAACTCCAAATATCTTTCCCTTTACGCTTCCGCTCCTCACAGGACCTTTTTTCTCTCTCTCCCGGGTCAAACCCTCACAAAACCTCCCAAGACTTCTCCCGGCTTTCCCCCATACTCTGGGAAATCCTGCCCCCCCCACCTCAACTCTCCCCCCTCCACCAGCCTCAAAAGCAAACTAAAACCCATCTCTTCAGATGCCATACCCAAAAATAACCCTGCTGTCACACCTATCCACAACCATGTCTGCCCCTTACCTTCTGTCTCTTTCCCCCTTCCTTTTAGAGTGTAAGCCCTCACGGGCAGGGACCTCTCTCCTTCTGTACCCGTTGTTAGTTATTGATTTGCACCCGTACTTGTTTGACCCAATTATGAAAGAAACCTTAATTACAGGCTCTGGAACCAAAGCGCTCAAAAATTAAATAATAATAAAATAAAAATAAAAAATCTTACAGGGGCATAGAGATAACCGAGCTGAGCTTTTTAGGAACTCTTGGGTGTAAGATATCTGGGCCTGGAGCCTTATTCACATTCAGTTTATTTAACTTGTCTTGGACCATTTCTAAACTCAGCCAATCTATTATACCAGTTGATGTATTAACTGTACTAGCACTGCCTACATCTGCACTGCACCCGCCCTACCGCTCTAGTACCACCTCCATCCACAATGGGCCCACCCCATCAGCAGTGACTCCGCCCCATCAGCTACTTTCTCCTTGTTTGTACATACAGTGCTGAAGAACCTATTTAGTAGCTTTGCCTTCTCCTAACCCCCACTGACCATCTCCCCGTTATTGGTATTTAAGGGTCCTACATGCTCTAACTTTGTTTTTTTGGCATTTATAGATTTAAATAATTTCTTGGGGTTTGTCTTGCTGTCCTTGGCCTTTTTACAAATTTTATCAAGCTCTTTGTAATTTTCAAAGGCTAATGCTGACCCTTCTGACTTATATTTTTAAATGCCCATTATTCTTTATTATTATTCATTATTATTTATTGCCCTTTTAACTCAAGGTAGAAGCCATGTTGGATTGAATTTTAATCGTCTATACTTGTTACCCATAGGAATACATTTTGCTTATAAATTTCCCCAAAGTATATTTAAAGCTCTCCCATTTGGCTTCTGCATAATTATTTGATAGTAGCTGTTTCCAGTCTATGTCTCGTAGTGCGACCCTCAATAATGGGAAACTGGCCTTTTTAAAGTTAAATGTTTTTGCCCTCCCTCGCTGTGCTTGTTTTTCACAGTTCATACTAAAATGGAGTATACTGTAGTCGCTGTTACCAAGGTTTTCAGAAACAGTTACCGCGCCAACAAGTTCTGCTTAGTTAGAAATTACCAGATCCAACACAGCATCACTTTTAGTGGGATCTTCCATGAACTGGCCCATAAAATTAACCTGTAACAGGTTGAGGAACTTCCCTTAGTAGTAGAAGCAGAACCTGGAACCCAGTCAATATCGGGGTAATTGAAGTCTCCCATTATTACCACTGTACCCGCCTTTTTCTGCATTAACCCCCCCCCCCCTTGTATTTTCACTCACAAGGTTTCCAAATTTTCACCACCTCCACTCGCTATTGCCTCTTTCACACTTGCTTTGATATCACTCCTTACATACAGACACACTCCTCCTCCCTTCCTCATTGCCCTGTCCTTACTAAATAGAGTAAAACCCTAAAGTTTAACAGCCCAATCATGTGAGGAGTCCAGCCATGTCTCAGCAACACCAATCATGTCAATCTGCTCCTCTAGAACTAGCATCTCAAGCTCCCCCATTTTGCTTGATAAGACTTCTGGCATTTGTTTAACCCCTTCACGCACCTGGACGTATGCATACGTCCAGGAGATCGTGCGAACGCTGCGGTATGTCAGCTGTATATTACAACTGACATCCCGCATCCTCGACCCCGACCGGAGATCACTCCGGGGGGGGCGGGGGGATTAACCCCTTAATTATCGCGACCAATAGGTCACAATAACTAAGGGAGACACAAGAGGAGCGATCTCCTCCTGCGTCTGTCGGTTGCACAGCCGCACTATCGTGCAGCTGCTGTGTGCTGACAGACAGCCCGGAAGGTATAGAATGCCTTAGGGGCTGTCTGTGATGTCACCATGCTCGGCTGTGCACTGCATTGCCATAGAACGCAATAAGCTGTGATGTTTTCTAATATAAAAATGATTTTCCCTATGGTGAAAAGTGAAAAAAAGATAAAAAAGTAAAAAAAAGTGAAAAAGTGAAAAAAACCAAACACGTACACCACCCTTTTCCCCTTTACAAACGCCAATCTCCCCCAAAAAGATAAAAAATAAAGTACCAACTTTGCTTCCCCGCGGTGAAAAACCCTGCCTAAAAATTTGTCATTTTAAATTTAACCGCACGGTAAATCCCGAAAAAAAAAAACCTAAATAAACGCCCAGAATTCATTTTTCGTTATCACCAGCACATACAATGGAATAAAAAGCAATCAAAACTCATGTAACACCAAAGGGTCCCAAATTTAAAAACGTCAATTCACCTGAAAAAAAAAAGTCCTTACACTGCTCGTATACGAAAAATAAAAAATAGGGTATCAAAACAGCAAAGCATAAATATTGTTTTACACAATGAAAACACTTTTTTTTTTTAAACCTTCAAATAAAAAAACATATAAATAATATCGCCATAAAACGTATCAACCCCAAATAAAACAAGCAATAAAAATGTCAAATCCCCCAAAAAACAAGCCCTACTCAAACCCCTACACAGAAAAATAAAAAATTATGGCTCTCAGACTAAGCAATGCAAAAAAGTGTTTTTTTTTTTGAAAAAAATTTTTTTATTTTAAAAGCAGTAAAAAAAAAATAATTTACAAAATTGGGGGATCGCTGTAATCTATTACCTGCTGAGTAAAACTAGCAGTCATTTTAAAATGCACTGTGAAAGGCGTAAAAAAAAAAAATAAAAAACTACCAAAATTTCGTATTTTGTTCAAAAAGCTTCACAAAAACCTTAAAATAAAAAGTCATCAAAAAGTCATATGAACCCCCAAAAGGTACAATGAAAAGTCAACTCATCCTGCAAAAAACAAGCCCCTGCACACTAGTACACAGCAAAATAAAAAGTTTTTGGGCCCCAGCTATGACAAAAATAAACGCGCAGTTTTTTATAAACACATTTCTATTGTGAAAGTAATAAAACATAAAAAACTATATAAAATATCATTGTAATTGTACTGACCCTCATAAAAGTTATGATGTAATTTATACCATTCGGCGTAAGCTGTAAAATTGAAGCCCAAAAAACAATGTCGGAACTGCGTTTATTCCTCCCCATTTTCATGGCCCAATGCTAAAAAGGCTATGGAACACCCATGTGCCCAAAATGCACAATACACCCCTAGATGAGATCCATGAGGGGTGTTGAATTCAAAATGGGGCGACTTCTGGAAGGTTTCCCCTATTCTGGTACTTTGGGGGTTTTGTAAATGCGACATGGCACCCACCAAAATCTGCGTTCCAAAAGCCAAATAGCGCTCCCTCCCTTGTACACCCTGCCATGTGCCCAAATAGCAGTTTACACCCACATATAGGGTATTGCCGAACTTGGAAGAAATTGTGTAACAAAATTTGGGGGGCTTTTTTCCAGGATTCCTTGTAAAAATGAAACATTTTAAGCTGAAATTGCAGATTGTTGTAAAAAAATAAATTTTAACTTTTCATAGGCTAATGCTAAAAAAAATTTGTGAAACACCTGTTGGGTCGATATACTCACTACACCCCTGGATATTTTCTTTAGGGGGTGTAGTTTCCAATAAGGGGTCTTTTTATGGCTGTTTATTAAGTTTTAGCGCCTTAGGGTGTCTGCAAACCTGAAATGACGCCTAAATAAAATCGTATTGAAAATGAGACCCCAGAGTCCAGTAGGTGCCCCTTTTACTCTGAGGCTTGTGGTTGAGCCAAATAGCGCACCAGGCCCACATATTGGATATCTCTGAAAACGGCAGAATCTGGGGAATCAATATTAAGCTGCATTTCCCTGGTCACATCTGCCGTGTTCTTGTGAATAATGGATACAAATTCAAACTCTGCAAAAAAAGTGAAACTTTTAAATTTCACCTCCACTTTGCTAGAATTTCTGTGAAATACCTAAATGGTTAACAAACTTCCTAAACCCTGTTGTAAATACTTTAAGGGGTCTAGTTTCTTAGATTAAGTCATTTACGGGGGTATCTACCATACAGGCTGCTCAAAGCCACGTCAGAACCGGACTGGTCCCTAAAAAAATGAATATTGCAAATTCTCTTGAAAATGTGAGAAATGACTGCTAAATTTATAAGCCCCCTAATGTTGTAAAAAAATAAAAAACACATTTAAAAAATGATGCCAAACTACAGTGCATATATGGTAGATGCTAGTTATAAACTATTTTGTGGTGAATAATTATTTGTCTTGCACACAGAAATTTTAGAACTTTGAAAATGACAAATTTTTCAAAATTTCCATGAAATTTTGATATTTTTCACAACCGAACAAGAATTGTATGGACCAAAATTTCTTGCTAACAAAAAGTACAATGTGTCACTAGAAAACAATCTCTGAATCATGTGGCTAGGTAAAAGTATTAAAAAGTTATTCTCACATAAAGTGACACGTCATATTTAAAAAATATGGCTGTGTCAGGAAGTTCAAAACTGGCTAGGTCCTTAAGGGGTTAAATTCCCTTCTAGTTTAACATTTTCAGTAGATGGCATGGAATAATGTATTACACCATTAGTAGATGATTTTGGATTATACATTACACCTTCAGTAGACACCATGGGATTGTACATTACACCTTAAGTAGACAGCATGGGATTGTACATTACACCTACAGTAGACACCATGGGATTATACATTACACCTTCAGTAGACGGCATGGGATTATACGTTACACCTTCAGTAGATGGAATCGGATTATACATTACGCCTTCAGTAGATGGCATGAGATTACATGAAATATTGTGGGCATCTACACTCACCGGCCACTTTAATTAGGTACACCATGCTAGTAACGGTTAGACCCCCTTTTGCCTTCAGAACTGCCTCAATTCTTCGTGGCATAGATTCAACAAGGTGTTGCAACGATGCTCAATTGGTACCAAGGGGCCCAAAGAGTGCCAAGAAAATATTCCCCACACATGACACCACCACCACCAGCCTGAACCGTTGATACAAGGCAGGATGGATCCATGCTTTCATGTTGTTGACGCCAAATTCTGACCCTACCATCCGAATGTCGCAGCAGAAATCGAGACTCATCAGACCAGGCAACGTTTTTTCCAATCTTCTACTGTCCAATTTCGATGAGCTTGGGCAAATTGGAGCCTCAGTTTTCCTGTTCTTAGCTGAAAGAGTGGCACCCGGTGTGGTCTTCTCTGCTGTAGCCCATCTGCCTCAAAGTTCGCCGTACTGTGCGTTCAGAGATGCTCTTCTCCCTACCTTGGTTGTAACGGGTGGCTATTTGAGTCACTTTTGCCTTTCTATCAGCTCGAACCAGTCTGCCCATTCTCCTTTAAACCTCTGAAACAACAAGGCATTTCCCCCCACAAGGACTGCCGCTCACTGGAAATGTTTTTTTCTTTTTCGGACCATTCCCTCTGTTAAAACCCTAGAATGGTTGTGCGTGAAAATCCCAGGAGATCACATTTTCTGAAATACTCAGACCAGCCCTTCTGGCACCAACAACCATGCCACGTTCAAAGGCACTCAAATCACCTTGCTTCCCCAGACTGATGCTGGGTTTGAACTGCAGGAAAATTGTCTTGACCATTTCTACATGCCTATATGCACTGAGTTGCCGCCATGTGTTTGGGCTGAATTAGAAATTAAGTGTTAACGAGCAGTTGGACAGGTGTACCTAATAAAGTGGCCGGTGAGTGTATATCTTCAATGCTGGTTTGTAACACATAGATCTCCTTATCCACTGGTCTAGTCCACTCCCCACAGCCCACTTCTCCACCCGCAACCTAAAATTATATTTTATTTTAGGTTGTGTGTCCTTTCCTATAACTTTGTACCCTGCTTGGTGCCATATTTAGCAGTACTGCTGTTGGCTCCTTTTCAATGGGAATGCTATTCTTGTTGGCATTCTTAGTTAGTGTTGAAAGCTGGTAGCCTGGAAGTAATGTTGAGGTGGCATCGTAGACAGGGGAAGGGAGGTCTCACTTTGGCACCATTAGGAGGCTTGGGGCTGTGAGTCAACAGTAGAGTGGCAGTTTTAGAGGATAAAACCACTGTTCTATTTAGCCTTGTGCAACATCAACAGACATCTACAATTGGGTCTGTGAGCTTGATCATCCTTGGTGAACGCGATAAATTTACAGTCAGAGGCCTGATCCCTAGCTCAGGAAAGAGAATTACAACATGAGACGTCAATTGTTTGTATGTGAGAACTGCTGATGAGGCTGTTACATGGTTGTTTAATGACTACCAAAGTCCCGCAACACTGTAAATTTAATAGTAAAAGTTTCTAATCTGCGCAACTGAGCAAGGCTTGCAACATGTATTCAAAAGGAAAGAGTTTCCTACCCACAACCTTACTGAAGCTTGATGAACAGGAGATGGATGAGTACACGCTAGGTGTGGCCATGACATAGTTCTAATACTGATTCCTTCTTGTGTCACAGAGGTGTTTCTAGTCTCTAGGTGCCAGGCCCTGTACCCGCTATTGCTATGCCCCTAGTGATAATAGCTGTAGTAATCAATAATTATAGCTACATCTTTGTTATTGATATAGAAGTGTTCAATAATATACAGGAATTTTTAGTTCTTATAAAGAGTGCGAGGTAGACTTGACTCTTTGGACAAATACATGAATGGTTGAACTCGTTGTTAGTAGTAAATTTTTGAAGAAAGAAGGCATCATTCCACCTTAGATTTATTTAAAACTTAAAAATCAGTTTGGGGAAAAGTGTCTCTCTCAGTTTAGAGTGTATAATTGGTATATGTCATTGAGAGAGGGTCAGAAAAGCGTTAACCACAGGTTCATCAGCCAAAAACCTTAACCAATGAAGACAATGGTGGCTGTCAAACTGCTGCTTTAACAATAAAAACTACATAAGAGCTTTGGTGGAATATCCTACATTATCTTCCATGTTACCGACATTTAGCACCATCTGACTATCATATATTTGGTCCAAAGAGGGAAGAAATCCAATTTGAATGAGAAGGTTATTGACAAGAATAGGTCAACATGCTATCAAAACACTTCTTCTCTCCGGGCTTAAAGGAGTTTTCTCGCTACAAAGATCATATCTCTAATGATGGTGACAATAAAAATAAACACTTTTGCAATTGGTTTGTATTACCGAAATCACTTTGTATAGCAGATCTGATCTGATCTGTACATCTACAGCTATTTCTGCAGCAGCTGAATGGGACACGCCCCCTTTTCTTTGATTGGCTGCCTGATATGTCATTCAGCCTGTTTGGACACGTCCCCAGATGGGAAAGGCCCCCTGTGCTGTGACTGGCTGCCTGCACTCTGCGTTTACTCCCCCTCTGAACTGTGGGAAATGAAAGTGAAACTAAGTGCCTCAGCTTTCTCTGTTGGCTGTATAATGAAGGCGGTGTGAGCTTGTCTATGCTCATCTCCCAGCTCTAAGGTGAAGTATCCGGGCAATTACTAGGTCTGCAGTTGCTAGATTCACTCTCTCCCCCCAAATAACACAGCCTTATACAGTTCCCCCCTCTACCTCCTGCCTAATAACAGAGGGAGGATGGGTGGAGGGCAGAGTGCATTACTCACATTTGTTTAATCAGTTCAGGCTGTAAATCTGACTGCTTACAGCAGTGCAGGGGTTCTGGTTACAAGGAGCCTGTGGAGCCTGGAGCTGACAGCTCTGCAGCCATGAGAAGCATGCAGAAGGTCTTCAAAGCTAACATCCCTCCCTTCCAATGCTAACACAGAGTGATTATGTCACAACTCTTCAGTGAGGGAAGACACGCCTCCTGGCAGGACAGACACACTACTGAGAGAAGAGACTCGCCCCTGGATTTGAAGCTGTAAAAGAGATCAACAGCTCAAGTCTGCGAAAGCTTGTGATGAGAAAACCCCTTTAAGAGGCTTCCTAAGCGATGGAAAAAGTGTACTGCAGTGGCAGGAAAGTACATAGAAAAACAGTGTGGAAGTTGTTTCACTGTATTCAATACATCAAGTGTAGCTCATAACTTCCTGTTTATATTTGAACTTCCCTCATATTATTGTACACTCAGGTCATATCATTAATAAGATGTAATAGGTTATTTGTGACTCATCCCATAACAAATAGACTCTAGTGACAAGTGAGTGGCTCTAATGTTGGTTCCAAATAGGTTGTCTTCTGCTGGACCATTGGGGCAAATTATCTCAAAGACTAGGCCCACCGGAGAATCCTTTGGTAATCCCAAGACTGGAAATTTCACTTTTTTCAGCTCATTCAGCTCAAGTCCACTTTCAACACCACATGATATCTAACTAATATAACACTGGGTCTTTTATAGACCATAGATGTGAATAGGTAAAATTTTATATACTGAACTGTTATTACTCTTATGTAATCTTTTAGGACAAGTTGTATTTAGGTTCTTCAGCTGCTTATATAATACACTGCAAAACCTGAAATTTTTTTTCAGTTGTTGATGCTTATAGGTTTCCTGAGGTCAACAGACTTACATAATAAAAAAACAACAGCTCTTTTATGGACTAGGCTTAACATATTTACTTCAGTCATGTAATCCCCTTCACTTCTAAACTGGAAGCGATGCATTTTTGATTCCTGAAAGAAAAGCACTTTTTCTTGACCTATTTCACGTTCTAGGATACAGTACAGCAGTGCACTTCTGGTGTCCCTCTTTTATGCTGCCTATGGCATGATTTCTTCCTCCAACAATTTAGAAGATTAAGGACATCCAACTTTCAGATGTCATTGGTGATCACAGCCAAGATGTAATTAATAATGTATCATCACCGACAGCAATGCAGTGAACTGTGTTATTGGCTAATTACTGAAGTTTATGTCATGTTATGTAACAATCTGGAGAATTAAGTGGTCGGTACCCTGCCAATGGAAAAGTTTCATAATTTGTAGTGGAGGCACATATATACAGTGTAGGGCATAGTCTAATTTTTAAAGAGCTATGCTTCTCTATAGGTTTATGCTATGTGACAAGTGACAACCTCTACAGGTGCCTATGCAGATGACATTTTTACCGTTACCCTTAGCTGTACCTAGTTGTGGCAAAAGAGTTAACAACTTGTAGTTTTATCATTGAAATCACTAGGGCTTTAATGCATAACCTGTATAAGGGACCTCCACCTACCATATGCAATTTCTAAGACTTGTGTCTTTTTATTTAGTAGAGGGTCCTTTGGACTTCCTCAAAGTCCAAAGACCTGGGCCAGGTGCATCCCTCTATGTCCTCCAAAGCTTCTGTTTGAATATAGCAATGTGTCAAAGACTATATTCACACGGCTTATTTGGGCATGTATTTCAGCCCGTAATTCGCGGCATACTGCGCGAATTATGGGCTGAAATACGATCCAGTCATTACGGTAATCCACAGTTCTCCTAGAGAACTATGGATTACGTCTCCTCTCCCCGCTCGGCGAATCCGCCGCGGGGGGAGATAAGTGACATGTGAATTACCAGCGGTGTATACGCGCCGCTGGTAATGATAGTCTATGGGCCGGCGAAGTGCCGACCCCGCGCCCCCGCCCACACGGCATAATTGCGGGGTGTAATTACGCCCCGCAATTAAGCCGTGAGAACATGGCCAAACAGCTCTTAACTAGGAAAGTACATTATTTCCAAAGATTTGAAATTGCTCTTTAAAGGGGTGTTTCCACAAAGCACCTACTTTGTAACAGGTTAGCTTATAGTTAGCTGCGAGGCAACCGTGCTATGGAATGAGTAGGGCCACGTTTCCGGCTGACCTCTTCATTTACTTCTAAGAGAATTTTTAATGTAGCTGAGCGAGTGTGCACATCTATCTTCAGATCTCCCATACTATTTGAATGGGAAGAATGACTGCAAGCACCAGCCTCCTCATGCAGTAACACAGTTGCCTCACAGCAAGGAACAAAGAACCTGCTTCATGAGAACACCCATTTAATGAACTACCTAGTCTTCAGAAAAGACAGCTACAGGGAGACATGATTAATTTATAAAAGTATATAAATGCCCCCTACAAAAAGTTTGGTGAAAAGCTATTTTATGTAAAACCCCCTCAAAAGACAGACATTCCCTTTGTCTAGAAAAAAAAAAGGATTTAATCTCCAGGGGGAAAAATCATTCTTCACCATGAGAACTGTGAATCTGTGGAATAGGTGCCTGAGGAGCTGGTCACAGCAGGAACACTTGAGGGTTTCAAGAAAGGCTTAAATAACTACCGAAAACTAAAAAATATTAATACTTATGTAGCCGTATAAAATTCATTAAGGGCAGATTGGTTCTTGCCTTATGGGATCCAAGTATTCATCAGTAGGGGAAACAAAGCTTAAAAATTCCCTATCCTCCTCCTTTCATCCACATCTTTCCCCAAACTTGGTAAAACTTGATGGACATATGTCTTTTTTCGACCATACTATGTAACTATATAGCTAACTATGTGACATACAAAAAACAAAATCTGGTTAGCACATGCATTTTGAAAAATAAACGTATAGTTACACTGTTGTGGTATTTAAAAGCTATCCAAACACAACACAATATCAGTAGCACTCTACGGACACCAAAAACGGTCAAAGGGGACATCTTTCGGAACAGCACTTATGCTACTATGGACTACACAAAAAAATCTGTACATTTCTGACCAAAACTGTAAATGCCATCTACCATGGCAACGTGACCCCAATTCAGGTGGAAACCTACGCTACATGCTACCTCTCTTGGTGTTCCTTTAGACCGCCACATTTCAGGTTTATGTAGCGTAGGTTCCCACCTGAATTAGGGTCACCTTGCCATGGTAGGTGGACATTTACAGTTTTGATCAGAAATGTACACTAAGAGCCTCAGATTTTATTGTGTATTCCAAAGTAGCAGAGATGCTGTTCTGAAAGATTCTTCTGTCCCCTTTGACCGTTTTTGGTGTCTGTAGAGTGCTACTTTGACTTTTTTCAGGGCAGTCTTTGAAACCATACCCCTTCAGTCCTACCTAACAAGACATTCAACATAGGATGTGCACTGCAAGTTAGGTTGGGAGGAAGAAGATAGACAAAGGGAAACCGCTTATAAGCAGGAATGCTACTGCTCAGCTGCAGAGGAGGGAGGCAACATACAAAACAGGAAAATAACAAATTGGCACAGAAAACATCACACAAAGATAAATGAGGGCTCATGCAAGTCATCTATTATTATTTCATGGCCAGAAGACACTTTAAGGTTTATGAGTGGAGAGACAGATTGACTTTTCACATACTTTGCTTGGTTGTACAGGCTGCAAGGAATATTTTTCTATCAAAGATGAACAAACCCACCATATCCAGAAAAGACACAAACAATTGAACATTTCTGTTACTTTTCACTTATTGGTACACTGTCCAGTCAGAAATACTACATTGGCCTCATGAACTGATGGGCGATTCTAGGAACCTGAGTCAAGAACTGAGACTATAAAAATATAATTTTAGCATTAGAGGGTGTTCAAAGAGCAGAAGAGCTTTACAGCTTTTGCTTATGTTTTTTCCTGTTAATTTTCCCTTTTTATTTTATAACTTGCTTTATTTCAGTTTGTACTACACCTTTTTCTCTTTATGCCTAAATGACACTTGTCACTTTAGCAATGCAATCCAATCTGAAATCAGCATGTTATGGAGCAGGATGCAGTAGGTAAACTGATACATAGTTTTGTAAGGATTCAATAAAAGTTGTAATTTATTGTTCTAAACATTTGCTTTCTCTATACTCAGGGGTTCAGTGGGCAGTTCTACTCAGCGACTGACAGCTATCTCACACAGGGAAGGCTGTCAATTGCTGAGTAAGACCACCTGCTGGACTCCTCTAAGGCCATGTTCACACAGCTTAAAATGGGCCGTATTTCGGTCCGTAATTACGCGCCGAAGTGCGCAAATTACGGTCTGAAAACGGCCCATTCATTACGGTAATCCACAGTTCTCATAGAGAACTATGGATTACGTCTCCTCTCCCTGCCCGGCGAATCTGCCGGGCGGGGAGATAATTGACATGTCACTTTCTAGCGGCGTATACGCGCCGCTAGTAATGATTGTCTATGGGCCGGCGAAGTGCCGCCCCCCCGCTCCCGCCCCGCCCCCGTCCAGACGGCGTAATTGCGGGCCGTAATTACGTCCCGCAGTTAAGCCGCGTGAACATAGCCTAAGGATACAAAAAGCAGATGTTTAAATGGAGAAAATACAAATTGTTCTAAATCATTACTAACAAAACTATGTATCCTGAAAACAGGAGAAAAAGTGCTTACATGTAAACTGGCATGTTCCTCCACTTTCATTCAATTTTTTAATATGCTTCAGTAAAGTTTTGATATATTTTTATCGAGAAGGTGCCGACAATATTTTGCTTTCTTGTGTATCAATCTACTCAGTCTTTACTGCCGATTAAAGTGCTACCTGCAATTGGACAGAATTTTCACTGTCATGGGTTTCCTTTAAAGCCTTCACAAATTTAGTTCTTGCAGACTCTGAAAGATTCTGTCGATAAAGTGTTAAAGCTGTGGCTACTGGAGTGTATATACTAGGGACCTATCGGCCATATTCAATAAGTGGCGGAAGCTTGTGGGTATGGAGTAACTCCTTGCAGCACCCACATCACCTGCTGGGAAAGCTTTTTTTATTAGTTGTGTTCAGGAAGTTTTTTATTACATTGATACAACTGATATATCTAAACATGTTCTTCTTTGTCTAATACTGCTAAAATGAGAATAAGGGAAGTAAATTAGTAGTCTCTCTATCAGTTACAACCAGTTTGCAGTATAATCACATTATTAGTTTATAGTCTACTATTAATTGGAATACACATTGTTAGTGAGGAAGAGGAACAGTATGTCTTACTACCTACAGTTACCTGTAATTTATTGAACTGTTTCTCTTGGTCTATAGTTGTTTGCATCAAATATGCACGGAGCCAGCACTCTAGGGAAAGAAATAATCATTACATAATTAGATTATTTTTTATCTATTATGTATCATACATTATACTGCACTTACAAGCCTAGACGATCTTCTGCGTACCATTAGTGGTGGTCCCTCTTGAGTATGGTAGTCCTCCAATGGTATGTTGTTTTAAACAGAAACCTGTACCATTGGCTACAATAAATATAGAACTTCCAGAATATCTTATTTTCCCTTTTCATATACACCTCTTCCTGTCATAAAACGTTGTCCGAACATCTGGTATTTATTTATAAAAATCAATTGGCATTGTCTAGAGTTGTTAAAGACATTTCATCACACAACCGAGTGGCTTCCTCGACAAGTGTAGGTCCCTCCTAATCATCTGAATGTGTAAAAAACCCTTGACGACATTGCAATGGCCACTGAACAGCTAACTAGATTGTGGAATTTACTTTAATCACCAAAGCAATGTCCTCCAGAATTCCAAACATGTTTAGTTGATTTTCATCGACCACTTTGAGATATATCAAGACTTGGATGAATGGTAATCTTCCTAACGACTCTCTTTGTAGGTCAACTTTACTTTAGCATGACTTGAAGTGGTTCTCACATTAAAGTAATGAAACTCATGGAAGATAAAGAATTACATTCTATGATGGTGCCAAACTGAGGGACCATGCTGCATTAGGGTAAGTTCACGTGTCTGTTTTGGAGATGTGGATTCTGCGCTGAAACAGCAT
This sequence comes from Phyllomedusa bahiana, assembly GCA_025379985.1. Classification (NCBI taxonomy): domain Eukaryota; kingdom Metazoa; phylum Chordata; class Amphibia; order Anura; family Hylidae; genus Phyllomedusa; species Phyllomedusa bahiana. The sequence goes on along the minus strand of JAODAL010005999.1, from coordinate 53,027 downwards.
CCAAAACAGACTGCAATCCACCTCTCATTGTTTTCAATGGAAAATCAGCATCACATGTCGTATAACACTGATTTTCTACAGCATGTTTTTTTTCAGCTGAAAAACCTGACATGTCGATTCCTGAGGCAAATTCACTGTTGCATCCCCACGTAGTTTATAGGGGATGAAATCTGTGTCTAAATTCAGTTTCAAATCCGCTGTTGAAATTGGAAACTTGTGTCCAAAAACAGTGCTTACTGAAACATCCAGCACTGGAAAACAGTCGTGTGAATAAACCCAGACACTGCCTACAGCTCCATACTACTCAGTCAGAGGAACCCGAGTGCTGCTATATGAGTTTTTAGTAAACAAACAAATTTTGTAGCTCCAGCTTTTCCATTATAAGTATATAGTTATTTGTATGTTTCAAATGGATATCCTCTTGAAGTCGTATATATTATTCTCAAAAATCTGTTGATATTTGATAGCTATTGAAAAGAAATGTATTAAAGTCAGTTTATCAGTCTTAATCAGGGTATATATTTTTTTGGATTCAGTGAATGGAGCATATTCAGAAATAGAAAATCTGGTAGATATCTAGTCCGCTAAGAAGTGTATATAATTGTATCTAGTATAGACAATGTTCAGGAACCTACAGTGAGTTTCAAACGTATTCATACCCCTTGAACTTTTTCTCGTTTTTAAAGTTTACAGCCACAAATTTAAATGTATTTTATTGGTATTTTATGTGATGGAGCAACACAAAGTAGGAAATATGTGTGAAGTGTAAAGAAAATTATTCAGCCCCCAAGTCATTACTTTGTAGGACCACCATTGGCTGCAATAGGAGCTGAAGTCTGTTGGGGGTTGTCTCTACCAGCATTGCACATCTAGAGGCTGGAATTAATTTTTGCCCCTAACTTGTAGAATACCTCTAGCTCACTCAGATCGGTTGGTGAATGTTTGTGAACAGCAGTTTTCAAGTCCTGCCACAGATGCCACTGGAAAACAATTTTTTTTTTTTTTAAAGCTTAGCTTCCTTGAACATTTGAGATGATTATGATAAACCCATTCAAGCTTAGTGGAAATATAAATTCTGAAAGTCTTGGTCACATAAAAATTTTGAGAAACATGAGATTAAGTTTTACTTATTAAGAAGCATTTAAATGTTACCCGCAGCATTAGTTCCACTGAAACAAAAGTGTTTTGTTGTCGGTTTTCGTTTGTACCCAATGTCCGGTGCAACCCATATTAGTGTCCCGCAATAGTCAGCTACCATTAATAGATTCCAGTAGCCTTGATAACGCTTTTCCATTGTTGCAATATCTTGGTGAAACTGCTCGCCATTTTCGTCACTGACTACACCAAGATTTGCAGGAAATTAATGCAGGAAATTAATTTTCAATGACGTTGCACTTCATCGCTCTGTAAGCTTCAAGAAGGTTGTCAACTGATTCAATGTAGTTTGGTGATCGATAGTTGCAAGGAAAATTCTCGCAAACATCCTTGAATGATTTTCAAGCAATTTTCTCAGGCCCCACCAATGGCTCTTTGAAGTACTTGTCATTCATGATATTTCGGATTTGTGGACCAATAAAAATTCTTAATCTTGGCATTGGTAATTATTGGGAATATTAGTCTGAAAAACCTTCGGCTTCCTTGTTCATTGTTTTCACAAAATTTGGAATCAGCCCGGGTTTTAGACAAAGTGGAGTCAGAAATATCATTGCTGGGTTCACAAGTGCTTTATGTGCAACATTTTTTGTACCCAGGAGTCAATTGGTTACAAATTGGCCACTTTCTACTACTGTAACCTGACTGCTTAGCACGGCTGTCCAAAATCAAACAGCAGTACTTAGTATTTCCGAGATGCAATCCAAGCAGCAGTCCAGCTACTTTTAAATCTCCACAGATGTTCCCGTTGTAATTGCTGTACTTGAAGTGTTTCAACAATGTAAAAGTCACTGACATGATCCTTCTATCCCCGGCATATCATTGAGGCAGCAAACAGCATTGACTTGTGAGAATATGTCAGCAAACCTCTAAGATCAACAACACATCTTGCACAACAAATGTGAGGAACCCAGGATTTGTCTTGATCTCCAATCTTGATTCCAAAGTACAGCTCCAAGACTTTTATTATGAGAGCTGTCATGGTGTGTCTCTGAGGCTCAAGTGTGTACCCTCCACAAACAGAAGGTATTGCAACTTTCCGACACTGACTAGACATTTTAGCTCTATCAGATCCTACTGTAGTACTTTTATTGCTGGATAGATTTGAAATAACTTGCAGAATCTTTGCAAGCAGATTTTACAGCCTCTGCCGCCATCGTCCAGACAAGTTTAGGTGTACTTAGTCTGTAACCATTCCACTGACGGTTTGAAACAATGAAATGCAAGGAATTCTACTTTTGCCTGCCTATAAATTAGCTAACAGCACAGATATTGTGGACAATACATGGACAGCCTGAAAATATGATTATAAATTGTCAAAGATTTCAGAAAAAAAGTACATGACAGGAACATTTAAGGTGTTTTTTATGACCAGCAGCTCAAATTACATAAGATACACTCAAAAGAGCTCAAGAAACTTCGTTGTCCAGTCTTCTTAATGGGATTTAGGTTTGGACTTTGACTGGGACACTGTAATACATGAACATATGCTTTGATGTAAACCATTTCATTGTAGCTTTGACTGTAAGTTTAGGGTCGATGTCCTGCTGGAAGATGAACCTACACCCCAGTCACTAGTTTTTTGCAGCCTATAACAGGTTTTCCTTCAGGATTGCACTGTATTTAGCTCCATTCATCAACTCTGACTAGCTGCCCAGTCTCTGCTGAAACAAAGCCTCCCCCAGCATGATGTTGCCACCACCATGCTTCATGGTGGGGATAATGTGTTGAGGGTGATGTGCAGTGTTGGCTTTCCTCCAGACATAGCGTTTGGTATTTAGGCCAAAAGTTCAATTTTGGTCTCATCTGACCAGAGCATCTTTGTTCCAATGCTTGCCGTGTCCCCTACATAGCCTCTTGCAAGCTACAAATGGGACTATGTATGGATTGCTTAAAAAATGGTTTTCTTCTTCTTCTATAAAGGCCAGATTTGTGGAGTACAAGACTAATAGTCATCTTGTGGACAGATTCTTCAACCTGAGCTGTGGATCTCTGCAGCTCCGATAGATTGACTCTGGGCCTCTTGGCTGCTTCTCTAAGTAGTGCCCTCCTTCTCTGGACTGTCAGTTAAGGTGGATGGCCATGTCTTGGTAGGTTATCAGTTATGCAATAATTTTTCCATTTGTGGATGATGGATTGAACAGTGCTGTATAAGATGTTCAGAGCTTCACTTATTTTTTTAAAACCTAAGCCTGCAATACACTTGGTTACAACTTTATCTCTGAGCTGTCTGGTGTGTTCCTTGGATTTCAAGATGTTCACTTATGTTTTCTAACAAACCTCTAAGGCCTTCACAAACTAGTTGTAGTTATAATGAGAATAAATTACATACAGATGTACTCTACTAATATTTAGGGGTTTCAGAGTACATTTGCACGCAACACTTTTCAGTTTTTTTAGTTTGCAAAAGCATGTTCATTTTCTTTACACTTCACATATTCTTGCTACTTTGTGTTGCTCTATCATATAAAATAACAATGCAATACATTTAAGTTTGTCTGTAACGTTTTAAAATGAGGAACAGTTCAAGGAGTAGGAATACTTTTGCAACCGACTGTAAACAGCCTTCAGACTAATACACTATAGAAGTCTGAATTTTCCTAGTTGCTGATGGTTTTAACTTCCACAACACTACCTAGACCTGAGCCGCATTACTTGTCAGAAGGTGGGGGCTAAAACTGCTTGGGAACACCTCTTGATTGACCAGGAATGTCGATGGACTGCCCAGAAATGTCCCAAAACCACTCAGCAATGCCTCTGGAAATGCACATTTTGAGGCACAGTTTGCAGTCCGATTTGCAGACTGCTAGAAAACCTTTGGTAGTCTACAAGCATCCCATGAGCCATATGTTAATGTAGGCCTTGCCTGAACTGAATATAACTGTAGGCGCGAACGGTAGTAGCTAAACTCTAGTTTATTGCCTCCGAATGTAAACAAGGGAGTTCTCATTCACTGACCACAAACATCCATTTAAAAATGGATGGTGAAGCACTAGAATAAAAAGTATATATAGATTAAAAAAGAAGCACTTTTTATTCATTGATTGAGCTTAAAGGCCCATTAAATAGGAAAAAGAAACCTTTAAAGGATTCTACAGGATACAGAGTTGAAACTTCAAAACATTACATTTATGTATGTATGTAGCAAGTACATAATAAAATCAATAAACACTTATTTTCATAAAAAGCCAAAGATTCATAATTAAAATATTCATTTAATAAGCTAGGAAAGTAGATCTAAAACCATCAAAACATTATTTTTGTGTGTACAAGTAGCCAGATCCCCTGTTGAGATATGTTTAAGATCAAGCATATACTCAAACAATTTCAAAACTGAAGTTCTCCGTAGCTTTCAGCCTGATAAGATACCACCTCTTCAAGTAGGGAAAGACCAAACGTGAAACCTGTGCAGCTGCCTAGATGGCAGGTAAGTAAGGGGGCCCAATGCCAGTTGTTCCCTACTGTCTATTAAAGTAGACATAACGCAGAGAAGCAAAAAATTACTGCGGAGTTGTAACAGACATAATGGGGTGACCCATGATGAGCTATTGGAGAAGAGGGGGCACATGTTCTGTTTTTGCATATTAGTCCTCTGTTGTCTCTATCCAACCCTGACCAGTTGGGTCATAACATTCTTTCCCGAAAGACCTACCTTGGTCAACTACATTCTAAACAGTCTTGGAAACAATATTATGACAAGAAGGGTTCACTTATGGTTCGGAATTCCATGTATCTACAGACACATTTAAGCCATGGATTACCATGAGCAATGCCAAGCTTTGATTGATTGGAGTCAAACTCTGTATCAATGGCAGTTAAGAGTTTGAGTTTTGCAGATGCCAGAAGAAAATGTCCTATTCTATTGCGTAGGACCCAATGTAATAATTGGTGAAAGTGAGTGTGCTTGATTTCATTCTTTGGGCTCATTGTTTGGGCTTAGTTGTCTTATTTACATTGCATGTTTGCAAAAATTTGTTTTGCTCCAGTACATGTAAGACAGGAATGAAACTACTTAGTCTGTAGTCTTGATTAGAAAATATTCTTTCCATCTGTCCCCTACCTCTTGCTAATTTACCAAAGGTTGGAGCTGTAGATTCAAAATCATATGATATTTTTAATCAAGACTGTTAGGGGAGGTTTTTTAAAAATGTTTTGCTTAAAGGGAACCTTCCAATAGTGGAGGGAAGACATTTTTTCAAAGACATAGAATCTAAAATTTTAAAGGACCCAGTGGTGAATAAGGTGGTGGGAGGTGACCTAAACGCGGTAGTCAGTCATATTGAAGACAGATCCAGAGGGAGGGAGGGAATTCTGCACTCTACAAGTGGGGAGTCATTTCTATCCCTATTTCTGGAACACACTGACCTTTGTGACCCATGGAGGGTATTACACCCGGAAGGAAGGGAATACTCTCACTTTTCACACCCACATCACTCCTGGTCAAGAATTGACTACATTTTTCTGTCTCAACATCTACTGCCAAGAACACGGGAAGCTACAATAGAGGATCTGGTTATATCAGATCATGCACCAATAACTCTGGCCCTAGAGGATATTATTCCCCGTGGAACAGATTATATCTGGCGTTTCCCATCCTTCTTGGCAGGGGACGAGAAATTCCAAGAATCACTACAGGGATGGTGGTTAGAGTACCAAACGACAAACTCCCTACATGCTGACTCTCCACAACTATATTGGGACACGGCAAAAGCAGTGTTGAGGGGCCGGTTGATTGCATATGTATCTAGTATGAGGAAAAAAATTTCTAGCAACCTCAGCTCACTCAGTAAAAAATTAAGGGAGGCATATTCTAGATTTTCCCTAAACCCTTCAAAAACAACAAAAGAAGATTGGTGTACTACTAAAAAAGCCTATGAGATCTGGCTAGAAAAAAGGGAGACAATAAAACGGTCTAAATTTGAAGCACATCTCTTCAGATACGGAAATAAAGCGGGAAAGTTACTAGCCAGATTCGCTAAAGGAATGATCCCGGCCGCACACATTCCTTCTCTCAGAGATAAAAAAGGATCACTTAAACATTTGGGGGCGGACATTACGGAAGTGTTACGTTCTTTCTATGCTGATCTTTACAGCAAGGAACACTTAAATGATGTCTCTTCTAAATCATGGCTAGACAAAGTGAAGCTCCCAACGCTCTCGTCAGAAGAAAGAGAGGGATTGGGAGCACCAATTTCACTTCCAGAATTAGAAAGAGCTATAGCTTGTTTAAAACCACACAAAGCCCCAGGCCCAGACGGATTCACCGGAGAATTTTATAAAATCCTGAAAGTACAGATATCCCCTCATCTTTTAGCTCTCTACAATGGTTTCCTATCTGGAAATGAAATCCCAGCGCAGATGAACACTGCACACATTAAAGTCCTACCGAAACCAGGAAAAGATCAGACCCTGGCTTCTTCTTACAGGCCAATTTCGCTAATTAATGTTGACCTAAAACTTATGGCAAAAATATTGGCGGATAGACTCGGAGGGATACTCCCCAAATTAATAGGAAAACAACAGGTGGGATTTGTTCAGAACAGGTCCGCAGTGGCGAACATAAGAAAGGTACTCACCATCCTTGATGAAGTTAAAATGAGAGGCCATCTCCATAAAACAGCTGCCCTCCTAACTATAGATGCAGAAAAGGCCTTTGATCGGGTAGACTGGGGATGGCTGGGACTAGTTCTGGACAAAATTCACTTAACGGGACCTTTCAGAACCTTATAGCTTCCCTGTATACTGCCCCAATGGCCCGTATATGCATTCCTGGCTTCCTTTCAGCCCATTCTTATTACAAAGAGGAACGAGACAGGGATGTCCTTTATCCCCTCTTCTGTTCAATCTTGCAGTTGAACCCTTGGCTAGGTTCTTGTTGTCATCTTCTACATTCAAGGGCATTGAGGTGGGGGGAAAGGAAGTCAAATTGGCTATGTTCGCCGATGACATAATCTTTTTTATGAAAAACCCGGACTTAGACCTGGAACCCCTACTACATCAACTCAGGGTATTTAGCCGTTTTTCCGGTTTTAAAATTAATGAGTCTAAATCAGAACTCTTGAACATCGCTAAGAGACCCAACACTGCTTTGCCCCCTTATGTACAAAATTCTGTAACAATAGCCAAATCCGCAATTAAATATTTAGGTATCCAAATTGGACAAACCCCAGATTCTCTATATAGATTAAATTTCCCTCCCATTATTCTGAAAGTGGTAAGAGAATTGCACAGATGGGAGAAACTCCCCCTCCCGCTATTGGCAAAATGTCATTTGGTTAAAATGATGAGCTTTCCAAAACTTCTGTATCCTCTCCAAACAATCCCTCTTCTTTTAAAACATTCAGACGTTAAGATTATCCAAGCTGCCTTTTCAAGGTTTATATGGGGCTCGAAACGTCCTAGGATCGCCCTGGCTAAATTAATGTTGCCGAGGGCGCGGGGGGGGGGGATGAATTTCCCAGATGTGAGGAACTACAACCTGGCATGCCTTTTCAGACATTGCATTGATTGGATCAACAAAACCTCCTTTTTTTCTAATTTTAGCATAGAAACAGATCCGGCAAACCCATGGAATTTGTCAGCTCTCCTACATACCAAATTTGCATCTCTACCCCAGCACATCAAGGGAAGTGTCCTCATGAAAGACACTATAGCAGCATGGAAAGCCAGTAGGAAACTATATAACATCCCCTTTTCTATAAGTAAATACATGCCTTTTAGATACCACCCAGAATTCCCACAAGGAATTCATAATAACCACTTTAGAATATGGGAGGAAAAGGGGCTGAATTGTCTTCGGCATCTTTATGATGTTCAACAACACGACTTTTTCTCTTTCCAAGATTTAAGAACTAAGTATAATTTGCCTAACTCTCATTTCTTAGCCCATAGACAAATTATTGGCTTTATCAAATCAAAAATATTAAACCTTAACAGGGAACTACCCATTAGCCCTTTAGATTCCTTAATTGAACTGACCTCGGTAAAAGCGTCGCTGTCGCTAATATACAACAAATTGAGAGAAAAAGATTCAGAGGATTGGCACAAAAAACTTTTTGCAAAATGGGAAAGGGAATTTCCGGGAGATAATATCCCTCAAATTATTTTAAAAGGGTGGAATAACATACGCAAGGCTGATATCAGTGAGAAGTGGAGGGAAACGCCCCAAACCGAATAACCGCTTGCCCCAAATGCTCTCAGCCAAAATCAACTATGATTCATGGAATGTGGACGTGTGGGGCATCCCAGCGATTGTGGAAAATAATAACTGAACAACTAAAAGCCAGGTTAGGGATCAAAGTTAATTTATCCCCAAATATCCTCCTATTTCATGATTTCCCAGAAGGCACTAAATTCCCTAATTTGCTTCATATAATCTTACTAGCAACCAAACGATGTCTTCTAAATAAATGGCTGGAGCCAGACCCTCCAGGTACCCTTGAAATATTTAATCAAATTAAATATTACATGCAAATGGATCAAGTGGAAACCGAAATGGCAAAAAATGCACAGACAGGAAAAAATTTTCAAAAATGGAGACCGTTCATTGAAAACTGTTTAGAAAATGAGGAAATCCAAAAAATAATGATCCCCTTTAAAGATACAAGTTGGTATCTGAAAGCTTGCATCGCTAATTCATTGGGTAGATTAAAAATAACATGATGCAGCCTGGGGTTCGGTTCTTGTGGGTCTGGGGGCTTGCTGGGGGAACATAAGTAGACTCAAGAAATTCAGTTGCCATGAGAAAAATTGCTATGTTGCTTTTCGCCCACGGTGCTTCCACTATAATCCCCCCCTTATTTTATTTATTTATTATTTTATTTTATTTATTTATTTTTTATTATTTTTTACCACAATGTTTAATAGTTTTTTAAGATGTTTAACTGACCACAAGTTAATACTATCCTGTTTGAGACATATGTGACATGAGATAATCATTTAGAATATCATTCTCGAACTTCTCAGCTTAATCCTGCTATGGTTATCTCTCAAAATGATAGACTGTGAACTGTTATATGATTGTTTATGTGGTATGTAATTTTGCACCCAGTTTTTCTGTTGTTGTATATTGAAAAATGTTTTCAAATAAAAACAAGTTTAAAAAAAAAAAAAAAAAAAAGGGAACCTTCCATAGCTTATTCCCCCCTTGCTAAGGACAGCACAAGTTAGTGACAGACATGCTGTTTCTAGCACTGTGTCCTTTATTCTATAAGATGCAGCAGTTTCAGAGCATTTAAGTGGACATGTATGAACGGGGCTGCGCCAGAAGTCTGGCATATTTTCAGCCCAATATCAGGTGCAGACCTGCCATTATCAGGCGCATTACAAAGTGCCCGCAGCTCTTTGTAATGCGCCTGATTTCGGGGGCGTGCGGGAGGCGGGCGTACTAGAACCGTATGAAGCTATAGATTTATAGCTTCGCTATGGCATCTCTAGGCGCATTACTGCTGGAACAGGTATACCACTTTCAAAGTGGTTTACCTGAGCCAGAACTGTGGTGCAAGCACTAGAATGCGCCTGATTTATGACCCGCTGTAGAGCGGGTTCATTAATCAGGCACATTCTATGCTATTATAATGTGCATGAAGCTGGCCGTTTAAACGCCAAATTTCATACATGTGGCCCTTAATACTCTAATCTCACAGAATTAAGCCTGCTCTTTCAGAAAAGAGTCCACTTAATTCATGAACAGGTGCTAGCTGCTGGTTATTCACAGGTTTCTAACTATTCAAAGTAATAGGTTAATCAGTCATGAGTGGGTAGGGCTAGCTTCGTGTGGGTGGGGCTAACACCTGCTCATGAACTAAGTGGACTCCTTTCTAGCAGAGCAGGCTATATTTGAGCATTAAATGCCTAGAACTATTGCATCTTACAGCATAAGGGACACAGAGCTGGAAGCAGCATGCCTGTCACTAGCTTGTGCTGCCCTCAGCGACTATGTGACAGGTGCCCTTTAGGGAACGCTATCATAGTAAAAAAAAAAATGGCCAAAAAGTAGACTTTGCCTTTAGTGATCCATTGACAGTTCTCTAGGAGATATAGCAGCCCCCCCTGATTCTGCAGGATAGTACTGCTGATGTTTTTTCAATCCGGAATTTAACGTATTGAAATTTGCATCCAAAATAGCATCTGTAATGCATATTTATATACATATTTGGATACATTTTTCGGAGGTGTATTTCACGACGTTTTCTTTTAAATTAAACAATAAAAAGTTGGACCCAAATTTGGCCCTAATGTGTAGTTTAGGCATGTAAACACATCTAAATACGTACCAGAGAGCCCCCCAAAATGCACCCCACTGTTTCATTAATGGGATCAAGCATTTACATGTTATTTCTTTTTACACGTCCGAAATCAATGCAATTGCGTATGTAAAATACGTATCATGTAAACGGCGGCACGTATTTTACATTGAAATCAATTACATCTGACTGTTACTTTACTCAACAGCAAACAACTCCATAAGTCAGTGCAGGTTTTCTCAGCAACAGCTACAATTCTTGGCGGAAACACACTAGATGTATGTGGGCGCTCTAACCCAGTTCAGTTTTAATGAAATAAAGGCACATTATGCAGTTTAATAACAACTTCTATATGTTTGATGAGCAAAGTATCTCAGATTTTTTCACCTTACACCATTTTACTCTTTATTTGGGCATAGTGACTTTTATAGCTTCTTGTAGCTGTTAAAATTCATATACATTAAGTATCCCCAATTAGTTGCTTCAGGATCTTTATCCTTTACCATCTTTATTAAAGATCCTCTTAAAGTTTTAGATCTTGGCAGAATCAATTTTTAGAAGATAAGGGGTTGTTCAAGTGCGTTTCGTCCTCTGTTGCAGATATCTATCAGGATACCACAGAGAAAGATACTAGAATAGGTACAGAGACAGGACTTTAGAGAACAATAGAGCAAACCATGTTAGCTTTTTCTACTATTTCCCATCAGTATACATAGTATGCTTTTATCTACCAGGAAAAGAGCAAGTGTAGTCCAAAATAGACTTTGCTCTATTCTTATTTATGAGCCCACCATGTTTTCCATTAGAGTCCCCTTTTCTTGTTATACTGTCAAATCCCGAAAGGATTGTCCTGGTTCCTCGGTACAGACAGGACTTTGAGAACAATAAGCAAACCATTAGCATTTCTACATCCTATCAATATACACAGTATGCTTTTATCTACCAGGAAAAGAGCAAGTGTAGTCCAAAATAGACTTTGCTCTATTCTTATTTATGAGCCCACCATGTTTTCCATTAGAGTACCTTTTCTCGTGTTATACTGTCAAATACCTGCAAAGGATTGTCCTGGTTCCTCTACTCTTCTCTATCTACACTGCTGGCTTGGGTCAGCCCATAGCATCACATGGCTTTCAATACCACCATATGCTGACAACCCCCAACTCTACATCTCTGGCCCAGATATTAACTCTCTGCTCCAGGATCCCAGACTGTCTATCGTCACTATCCTCCTGCTTCTCCTCCCACCTCCTAAAACTAGATGTGGAGAAAAAATGAATTCTTCATCTTTCCACCTTCCCACTCTATCCCTTCACCTGATCTCTCTGTCACAGTCAATGGTTCTACACTCTCACTGGTCCCAAAAGTCCGCTTCCTTGAGATTACTTTTGACTCTTCCCTATCCTTCAAGCCACACATCCAATCCCTTACCTCTGCCTGAAACCTCCACCTGAAAATATTTCTCGAATCCACTTATTCCTTAACTTTGATACTACGAAAATGTTAGTCCATGTCATCTGCGTAGACTACTGTAATATCTTTCTCTGCTGTCTTCTGTCTAGCACTCTTGCTCCCTGCCACACCCTCGTCAACTCCGTTGCCCATCTAATCCACCTCTCTCTTTTCGCTACTCCTCCGCCAATCCATTCACTGGCTACTCATTGCCTAGTGAATCCAGTTCAAGTTACGAACCATGACCTATAAAATACATGATAATAAAAGACAAAACATGGCCCCTAATAACCAACATTAAACTTAAATAGTCCAACCATAAGCTCCGACCAAACTGGTCAGTTGCATAAAGCAAACAATTTACCTCTCCATCTACTAAAGAGACATAACGTACATAACTTGACAATAATGGGGGGGGGGGGGCGGCACAGATACAGTATATAAAAGGGGTTTGGGAGTTGACAAACACCTCTGTTGCACTAAATCCAATTTTATCGCTAACAGAAGGGTCACTTTCCCTTTGGCCAGAAAATTCCTCCCAAAACAACTTGTCAACAAGAAGATCCCAGAATGGATGCATATAATCCTCCAAATGCTCTGGGATCCCTCTGTTCTAAATTTTGCTATAGGGACATATGACTTTTGTGCACATCCCTGTTTAAAAGCCTTGCATTAGATGGATCGCATCCTATTGTACTTGGGCTGGGAATTTGATGGCAGTCCAGCTTCTATTACACAGTACTGATAACCTGACAATAATAATGTTAATTAAAAGATGTAAAAGAACTCCTAAGTGTATAGTGATATATAGAAGAAATAAAAGGTGGTCACAGATAGCGGTCATAATAGTTCTAGTACATATTGTGAGGATAATGATATGCTGGCTTCAAAAAAGAGATTAGAGGAAAATGAAACCTCTATTAGCACATAAATGAGTCAACGCTCAGGCTGTGAATGTCACCTCCTAGTGTTATATTGTTTGCCAGAGTCATTTTTGGTACCAGGCACCTGTTCAAAACTGCTGCGTGAAATAGGCTACACACTGTATTAATTATTTGCGATCTAAGTAATACAACTTGCTCGAGCCTACGCAAAGAAATAGCTGTTTTGGATTTGTGTGCCGATATTTTTACTCCATAATGAAGGTTTAGAAATCCTGTGGTGCAGCAGATGTTGCAGAACAACAATTTCCAGCATGCTCTGCAAGGGAGGTTATTATGGGCAACAGCTTGAAGGTCGGAAGAACAAGCACTCCATAGTACCAAAAATACCTTCAAAATTCTGTTCTTACAAAACTGCCGTATCCTTTTGTTGGACTATGGTTTCATATGCCCACCAGGGAAGATGATTCTGGAGGCTCACCCACCACACATACAGAATATGTGCTACTTAAAGTGATAGTTCCATCAGAAATGGATACTTTTGGTAATATCAATACTTCTGTAAAACAAGGAATTATTTAGAATTTGTCAGGTTTTATTTTTATTTCAGTAGTCCAATGTAACTAAAAATTACATTAAAAATCTTATATAAAATTCCTGAATGGCAGGACAGAATAATCTCATTTTACTGCAGCAACTGCAAAAAAAGCCTATTTGCATGTAGTCTCATTACAAATCTTAAGTAATGACACAATGATCATACTAATACTCTCTGGACAGGCCTGGATAAAGATGGACAGGACAATGACAAGAGCAATACATGAACAGATAATGGGTCAATCTTTTTCTGCACTGGAAGGTTTCAAGCTTCCTTCATACTTATCAGGTCCTAGTGAGGACTAGAAGAGAACTGTCAAGCTATCCTCACTGCCTTGCTATCAGAGCTCACAGAGGGGAAGTCAGAAAGACAAATCAGGAAGTCATGCACATAGGGGAACTTTAAAAAAAATTATAAATTACCTCCCCCCCTGTATATAATAGTCACATATTGCTTATTAACCTGTGCATTTTTTGAATGGTAATGTCCCTTCAGTTACATCGTTCTATAGTTACTGGGCTGAAAAAAGGTCCAAGTCCATTAAGGCTAAGCTCTTATGCCTATAAGCCACAGTTGTTCTACAGCATGTGTCAAACTCAAAGCCCTGGAGCCTGACCTGTCACATCATTTTATGTGGCCCATTAGAAGTTTCCACTTTCTAGAGGGAAAACAGCCAGAACTTGGCAGAGGTGGCGGTGCCAGCACAGGGAACAGACAGAGCTCTGGTCTTTACCACCACACTGCTCAGTTCAGCAACTAAAAGTCGGAGACACCCCCTGACAGCCCTACCTATCCCCCCTAGCCACCCTCTAAGTTCTTTCAATGGCCATCTGAGAGAAACCATAATACTAATGTGGCCCTTGGAAGAAACCAGTTTGGCGCCCATGACCAAGTGGATGGCAGAAACCATCCATGGATGGAATAAAATAATGTGCCATAAAGTGGAGGAAATTCTTTTGAAACTCCATCGGCATTCAAACAAATCCCTGGATCATCACTGATTACCGGAGCCCTGTATGTTATCTACTCTTTCCTAAGTCTATCCATATCTTTCACCATTACCAAATCCTTTGGTAGAATGTTTCATTACTTTACAGCTAAGTAATGTGTTTCATCTTTGTGGTGAAATTCGTTTAACTGACCGCCTGTTCCTTGTATGTAACTAAGACAACAAACTGTGGCAAACTCCAAGGCATGCTGTGTTACAAATGTATCATAGGGCTAATGCGGAGTGAAGCACCATGCAAGTAACTGACATTGCCAACCTGAATTTTTCCTTTATTCTTGACAACTAATCCAAAAATCACAGATGGCCAACATTTTAGACAGACATAAGGATGATGTAAAGGATACATAAAGTACCACCAGACTCCATAATATTAAGGACTCCTCCATTTATTTTTTTGGGATGCTAAAAAATGATGGATCCTTGGCAACCCTGAGTCATCAGGAGCCCAAGGACCACTGTACAGTGTCCATGTAATACACTTGTGGCCCTTTCTCCTGAAGGTTTTTGACACTTACAAACATGTATATTTTGCTATGACCAGTTAATAATTTGAAATATCTGACAATTTGACAAATATCTAGTCTCATTGATGTCTGATGTTTCTAATAGATATACATTTTTATCAAAGCATGTAATTTTTATTTTCAAAAAGTATATGAACATACATCAACATGTGCATAGAAAAAGATCCACGTAGGTAAATAAAAGGATCAAAAACAGAACAACAACATACTGCCTCATTGAGTCCACTGAAGTAAATCAGCTAAGGGAAAAGAAAATCACAGTAATAGAATTAAATAATGCCTGATGTCTAATACTGTACAACTATTCCAAAAGAGTCAGTGATCTATATCTCCTCAACACAACACACATAGCAATCTACGATGGTAAACTGAAGATTATCAAGAAAAAACAGAATGTAGAATTCTTATATAGCATAGTCTGGTCTAAATGTATTGTCCCAAAACAAGTAGTCATGGTGTCCAGAGATAAGTGTCCACTCACAGTTCTGCTCCGAGCCTCTCCACATCTTCCCCTGTCCCTATGGGTAGCTAAAGGTATTACGACAGTCGGGAACATATACAATCATGGTGTCTTTAAATCATTTGATGAAGTCCAAAGGGAGTTCAACCTCCCACATAGTCAGTTCCTTTGTTACCTCCAAGATAGACACACTACACAAAATTGGAACTGGCTTCTTTAGCCTTCCTTTCATACTCCGTTTAATAACTTTTTACTGCAAAAAAAAAAGCTTTGAGAGAGGCCTATCGGCCGCTTGTAATATTTTGACCATGGCAACTGAGAAGAATAAACCTGAGTGTGTGGTCACATGGAAAAAAGAATTGGGAAAAACTTTTCCTATGGAGGATTGGTTAACTGCCTCCTTGGTTCCATATCCATATTCTAGATGTGCAAACCACATAGAACTATCTAGAAAACTTCATCTTAGATGGTACCTCACTCCCAACCATATATCACATATGTCACCGTGCTACTCAAATTTCTGCTGGAGAATCTGTGGAGCTCTTGGATCCTTGCTATACATGTGATGGAGCTGTCCGACAACTAGGGCCTTTTGGACGGAAGTAGAGAAACTGCTCTCGGAGGTCTTAGGTTCCTCCATAATCTTAACCCCAGAAATAGCAATTTTGGACATCTCATTAAAAAGCTACCAACCATCATTCCACACCATTATGTTCCATGTGCTCATCGCACAGTCATAGATATACATTTTTATTGGTTTTTAGTTGACTTTGTTCATGTTGCCTCTAATTTTAGCTAGAAACAAACAGCGATATGACATCATATTAGCCTTTGACTCCCAACTCTTGTATGACTCACTACCGCCTCATAGACTGTTATTACTGGAACATCGTTTTAACTCTTACGTCTCAGTGGTGGATCTAGAATCCATAGGTTCTGTACTAATTTAGTCCAGGAGATTTCTGACCCCAACACGTGAATCCCATTTTAATGCAGTACTGCTCTTTGCTGTATAGATGGATGTGCCTCTTGTAATTTAGATCAGTTTCCTTTTTTTTCTCGCTCCCTCTTGCACAAAGCTATCTCAGGCTCTCACCTCTGGAATCTGCAAGAGAATCTCCATGGTAACATAGCGTTCCCGTCCTCTTCATCAGATTCATCATACCGACAGGCACGACGCTAAGAGGATTGTGCTGCTTGCATATTAACTTCACCTAACAAATACCTTATCATCTGCAAGAGGCTTTGCCTTATTGCATCTTGGCTTACTCTGATCAATACCGTGCCCGTGTACACAGTCTCAGATCAACGTAATTGAATTCTTATGGTAAACGCTGCCTGCCATCTTGTTGTGGGGCTCTTTATTACATCTGACTCCATATTTTATTATGGCATTCATACAACATGATAAATATTAGAAAATAAGAAGTGTAGATTATATTAAGATATGCAATTCAATGGAAATATAGGTGTCGGAGCAGCGTTGTGTGAATGGCGTTGTTCACACTGAAGTCAAATGTTCCAGTTTTTTCATTACTGGGCAGAATGAGGCAGCAAAGCATGTCGTCAGGTGAAAATGTAAGAATAGCTAGGCTCGTCTTTTGGTCCCCTTCACTTAAAATTAAAGACACACGGCTATACTCACAGCACAATAGTAGGGGCAAAAAAACACATTCTCAATAGGAGGTCAGAAAAGCCACAGAGCTGTACATGGGAGAAATTGCTCCGGTGCAGACTACTGATGAGCAATCGCTCATACACCTGCTATCTATGACAGGGGCAATAACTTAGTACATAACGGCACATTGGATAAGCACCAGTTCATACCTGAATGCAGAAAAGCCACAATACTATACAGGGGAGATTTCTCAAGAAAAACAATACTGATAAACAACCACTCGCACGCCTACTATCCATGAGGAGGGTGATTGCTGATATTACAATTGCACACAGATAAGACTTATATCGGGTGCCAGATATAGAGTTATATGTTACCATGCTGGATTACAACCAATTGATGAAGTCCTTACTATTTTTTGGGCATGTTCACCAGCATATTTTATAAGTGTCCAACACATAAAACTTACACCTGCTGCTCTACAGTATAAGCAAAACTGTATACTGAAAAAATATCAATCATGAGGCATTAGTTGATATTTCAAAATACACAAGCTCATTGTCTTGCGAGTTTACTTACTGTAATAGCAATTAACAAAAGAATCACCAAAAATGGGCCATTATTTATCACAGACACAAAACCACACTTACAGCTCAATGGCTGGACAAAGAACCAGTCCCAGTAGGAGGTAATATAAGCCCCAGTGCTACCTGGGAGAAGCACTATAGGTGCAGAATACTTATGAGTAATCACTCACACACCTATCCATGGGAGGGGGGGGGGGCAATTGCTTAGTACATGACTGCACATTGGATAAGAACCAGTTCACAGAAAAGCCACTGTCATTTTAAGGAAATAATGTCCCATTTCCCCCTATACTTCTAAAATGACACCAACGTGGCGTCAGAGGACCTCTCATTGTGCTGCAATGTAAACAGGAAGCAGCGACCATATTGATATGTGGTGTGAACAGCGACAAATTTAAAGAGGCTGCTGAATCAGAGACAAGCCTTTCCAGAATGCAGCCACTGATTTTCCCATCGAAATCCTTGCAGTGGCCTAAATACATATATGGCTGTCAATGTAATAGAAGGACGGCTAATATCCATCAGAACAGAAGCTGAGTGGCTCTCAAATCTGACTCATAGAGGGGATTCTGAATCTAATGCTATCAGTAATAATTGGACAGCCAAAGACTGTGTAGAAGCATGCCCTACTCCTACTGATGAGAGTAAAGGGAATACACAGTTTCCAATTTTCATGTATTTCCAGGAAGAATTGCACAATGAGTTCTAAGAAAAGCTGATGAAATGTGTCACTGCAGTAGGCTGAAAACGTGGTGCCTAGGGAGCGACCCTCTATTATTCTAATATGTTATGTTTCTATGTCCCAGCTCTTTATAGACTGTGGGAAAATCACTTTTCTAAAGTGGAGTTTTCTATGATTTTATAATTTTTCAACTTATGGCTGAGCTTCAGCTCTGTTCACATCTGCTTTCTTCAATTCTGTTGTCCCACCAAACACATTGATGGCATATATTTAGGATATGCCATCACTATATAATAGGTGCGGGTCCCATCTCTCACAATTGAGCTGTGAAAAGTCTCTGTTTTGAACAGAGAGGAGGGAAGAATGCTCCTATTAAATTTAAATGGGAGTTCCGAGTACATTTGCTCTATCAGTTCTCAATCTATAAAGCACTAAAACATTAAACTTATATATTATAATATATAAAAAAATATAATATAAATATATAAAAACCTACGATACACACTATTTTAAAAACCTGATTTCTAACCTCTCAATTTGTCACTTTCTAATTGTGAAGGAATAACATTCATAAGGCATGACATTTTAATTTGTGATTGCCTACCTCTTTCTACTGTGTTACCCGCTGCAGCGGGTCTCACAAGGAAATCTTATATGTTTCATGCCCATTAGATTAGGGATGACTGCCGAAGTAAGATGTTTTGGATTTCTTTTTGGAGTTAGCAAATGATTGTATATATAGGGTTTCCCTGCTAAAAGGTGGTGTTCCACCAGACTTGATAATAGAAAAGGAGTTATTCCTTCACAATTAGAAAGGGACAAATTGAGAGGTTAGAAATAGGGTTTTTAAAATAGTGTGTATCGAGGTGAAGTGTTATATATATAATAAAAGTAAAGTTTTAGTGCTTTATAGATTGAAAACTGATTGAGGTTAAGTTTGACAAAATAGTAAATATAGTTATTAAAAGTCACTCTTTATTCTCTTGTTAGATTCCCTTTTTTTTTAGACTATTTGCCGAGTACATTTGAGCACCACGCATTGGGACAGTTCCAACCACCTCTCCAATCAAAACTGAAACGTTCCATGACCGGTTCTCAATAAAGGTGCGAGTCCCAGAGGTGTTAAATAAGTAGTAGTCTGAAATCACAAACTTCACCAAAGTAGTATTTCCTGTTGAAATATGTTAAAATTAACACCTTAATGTTCTCCTCCATGTTTAAGCGGTTATTACTAGATATCAGCTTCATGTAAACATCCTATCTTCAGTTGCAGGTTTTTATGTCGATTAGTCTATTTTAAAAACGGTAATCTTTTCTGTAGCTCAGATATGTGTAGTAGAAATAGCTTTGTGTTATTACACGTCTGTGACATTCCATTCATCCTGCTGTTTGCTTTACAGAATCATAAGCGTTATAAGGTTTAATATCTCTCTTTGAAATATGAACAGTTTTTCCGTGTTGGTTTTTCTAATATTGAGTGAGACAATGCCTTGTGGGTGACCTCTGCCACTCAACACCCCAGGCATTTGTCCATCACCCCCTCCCAGCTATGCTCCCGGCTATGTATTACATATCTAAGGAAAGCTCTTACAATTTCATGTCTTCCTATACCCATACCCTTGATCATCATTTCTCCTGTAGTGATATTTTACATCATAGTTCTCGCTATTTGTATGCTTTTTTGTATATTTTTCTACCATGTATTTATTAGGTCGCATTCACATAGCGTTCCCCTTCGTGGTCTCCTTCGGTTTATCATGAGAAATTTATCCTGATGGATACTATAGTGAGGCCATGACAGGGCCATAGAGTTCTATATTGCACACATATCTAAATTGGACTAATTGGAAGACCACGCCTTTGTGTCTGATGCACAAAGTCTAAACAGGAGAGACAAAAGTCTAATTTAGAATATGATTGTCCTGCAGAACTCTAAAGCCCAGTCACGGCCCTCCCACAGTATCCATGACAAAAAATTTCTCACAGTATCCCAACGGATACCATGAATGGAGAGCAAAAGTGCCTTGTGAATGGGACCCAAGATGTTGCCGGATTTAAAAATGTCAATAAAAAATTGCGTGAAAAACTTTCCTTGATACAATGATATGCAATTTCTTAGTGACTTCAGGGATTTTCATTTACATTTTTTCTTTAGTTTACATTTACAAGCTGCATTTTTTGTTTTTAAATTGCAGTTTTTAGTTTGGTGCCTTCCAAATATAGGAAAAAAGCATTTTTAAAAACTAAATTATTTACTGCAAGTTGCCAAAAGTAATACAGCTATTGGTGGTTACAGGACAAGGTAATAATCCTTTTTTGTATAGATATTTTTCCCTGCCTCTTTATAGATAGGCCTGGTCCTTTTGGGTCAGTGTTGATTGATACTGAGCTTTATTAGTTTTGTGTTTCTTATATCAAGGGTTACTTATATTGTTTGTTGTATCCGATATTGACTTTTGTTCTATGCACTATTAAAACTTAAAGAGGTGTTCTGAGAGTTCAAAATACCTATTCATCTGTTGGGTCATTCTGAAAAATAGAAGAAAAGAATAACTCACCTCCTGGACACTTCTGTTCCGTCGTGGCGGCCGTTCTGGTAATTCTGTCTGTAGTTGTGAGCGTTTTATCGTTCGTGTGACAGGTGCAGCCAATCACAGGCCACAGCATTCATGTGCTAATGAACCTTGCGGCCTGTGATTGGCTGCACCTGTCACTTAAATGATAAACATTCATAACTACAGCCGAAATCACCGGAACGGACGCATCGATGGAATGAAAGTGTCCAAGAGGTGGGTATAATTCTTTTCTTATATTTTTTATCATGCCCCGACAGATGAATGGGCCTTTTGAACTCCAAGAACATCCCTTTAAGTTTTAACTCACAGACAAAATTCCTTTTAGAATGGTTTAGAGTTCTTAGTAGCACAATTCTTAGGAGTGAAAGACATTTTTAATGTGTTTCCCCTATTAACACCACACAGCCACTGCATCACATAATAAAAATGCAAAAGAGTAAAGTATGTGAACCCATCCTCAAAGAGGTTTCAAGACTAATGTAATGTAGTGTAGAACTTAAAGGGATATTCCCATCTCAGACATTTATAGCTGATAGGTGCAGGTTCCACTTCTGGGACCTACACCTATTTTGAGAATAAGCCTCCAAAAGTCTCCATGCATCATGCAGAGGCGGTGGCAGTTGCGCTTTAGTCTCCATTATGTTTTATGGGAGTTTCAAGTACAGCTGAGCGATGTGCCATAAATGTGTGAGATGGGAACAACCTTTTAATTATTGCATAACACTGGTTTTTAACCGGGGTTCTATCGAACACTAGGGGTTCGGTGAGTCGGGCTCAGGGGTTCGGCGGAGCCCCCGCCACGGAGGTCAAGACACACCCGACTCATTATGTAAATTCGTGATGACACGCCCCGCTTGGCCATCACTTGCTGCAGATGATCACATTACATTAATTGGCCAATCAGTGCTGCGGGGAATTTAGTGTGCTCAGTAGTCACCGTGTGACTATCGTAGTCATACGTTGTGTGGTTTCTTTCTTAATATTTTAATCCATACTATGTCGAGCAAAAAAAGAAAGTGGTCGGAGGAATATGTACAACATGGATTCACATGTATCACGGAACGTGATGGGAGTCAGCGTCCTATCTGCATGATTTGCAATGCCAAATTGAGCAACTCTAGTCTCGCACCGGCAAAACTGAAGGAGCACTTCTTGAAGCTGCATGGAGATGGGGAATACAAGAACACAACGCTTGCTGAATTCAAGGTGAAAAGAGCCAGATTCGATGAAAGGGCCACTCTGCCTGCTCTTGGATTTGTACCCGTGAACAAACCGATCATCACCGCATCGTACGAAGTTGCTTAGCTGATCACAAAGCAGGGCAAGCCGCACACCATCGGTGAAACACTTATAAAACCAGCAGCATTAAAGATGGCGAATCTGATACTTGGAACAGCGGCCGAAGTTAAATTATCCCAAATTCCTCTTTCAAATGACACCATCAGTGACAGAATAGAGTGCATGAGTAAAGACATCTTGGCTCAAGTAGTCGCAGATCTAATTTCAAGTCCGGCAAAATTCAGCCTTCAACTCGACGAGACCACAGACGTTTCTAATCTAAGCCAGCTTACTGTTTTCGTGCGCTATGTAAAAGACAACATGATAAAAGAAGTGTTTTTATTTTGTAAGCCTCTTACAACAACAACTAAGGGCTTGTTCACACGACGTTTTTGTGATCCGTTTTACGGCTCCGCAAAACGGATCTAATAATTGTCAGTGTGATTAATATTGCGTTCAATGGCAAAAGCGCATCGCCGTTCTCACTGGAGATCGGCGATGCGCTTTTGAGGGCTCTCCCGCACTGCGCTTTTCGCATCCACTTTAAGAATTGACATGTCAATTCTTACTGCGGTTTACGCAAGTGAAAGCCCATAGGAGATAATGGGGTCCGCTTTTGGCACCTGTCTAAAAGCGCTCCACACTCCGGGTACATATCAGCTGCACTTTAAATCCTGAAAGTGGATGCGAAAAGCGCAGTTGCCGGCCGGACGGGGCATCGGCGGTGAGCGGTGGCGGTTGGACGGTCGGGGGATTGGCAGCTGGACAGGTGAGGTGCTGCAGGGGGATGGATGAATGGATGGATGGATGGATGGCTGGCTGGACAGGTGAGGTGCTGCAGGGGGATGGATGGATGGATGGATGGCTGGCTGGACAGGTGAGGTGCTGCAGGGGGATGGGATGAATGGATTGGAGAGGATGGGTGGCTGGACAGGGGAGGTGCTGGAGGGGGATGGAGGGATGGGGGGGGGAAGGTGAACAGCTGCTGGGGGAAGGTGAATTGCTGCTGGGGGAAGGTGAAGTGCTGCTGGGAGAAGGTGAATTGCTGATGGCGGAAGGTGAATTGCTGCTGGGGGAAGGTGAATTGCTGCTGGGAGAATGTGATTTGCTGAGAGAGAGAGAGAGAGAGAGACTCTCTCTCTCTCTCTCTCTCTCAAAACGCATCCGGAAAGCGGATCCGTAAAACGAAACTCGAAAAGCATACAATACAGATCCAAATAAAGTATCAACTGTTGTGTTTTTCAGATCCGCTTTACGGATGCGCTTTTCACTCCTCAAAAACGGATCCGTAAAAAGGATCAAATACGTCGTGTGAACAAGCCCTAAGGCAGCCAATGTGAAGCAGCTTGTGGATGACTTCCTCAGAGACAACAATCTTTCATGGGATATGGTTTCTGCAGTTTGTACGGACGGAGCTCCAGTCATGCTGGGAAGAAAGTCTGGTTTTGGTGCACTAGTAAAAGCCGATGCACCACACATCATTGTTACGCATTGTATTCTGCACAGGCATGCGTTGACAACAAAAAGCTTGCCTTCAAAAATGGCAGAAGTATTAAAAACTGTAGTGGAATGTGTGAACTATGTGCGAAATAGTGCTCTGAGGCACCGCATCTACAGTGAGCTGTGTAAATGAGAATGGGCTCTGAATTCGAGGTACTCCTGTACTACATTCTAATGTTCGGTGGTTACTCCGGGGGACAAGGTGCTGAAAATCGTGTTTTTGCCATGCGTGTGGAATTAGCCCTGTTTTTGCAAGAGCACCAACATTCACATTTTAGCGTACATGGCTGATATATTCGCAGCTCTAAATAATCTCAATCAGCAGATGCAGAGTGGTGGAGTCAACATCATGGAAGCAGAAGAAAACCTGAAGGCTTTTCAAAAAAAACTACCGTTATGGAAACGACGAACAGAGAACAATAACTTCTCAAATTTTTCTCTTCTGGACGACTGTGTAAGAAAGATCGAAGATGTGTCTGGAATCGGAGACATTTCTGTATCAATGGAACTGAAGCAAACAATTGCCACGCACTTAGATGAGCTTGCAAAGTCTGTCGACGGATATTTCCCCACAAGAGAGTCATATCCAGCATGGGTGAGACAGCCGTTCACGTTTGCTGCTGAGACAGCAGATGTCAATTATGAATACCTCGACAAAATCATTGAAATTCAACACAGCCAGGTTCAACAGCAACACTCTCAATGTTTTGGACAGTTGGAAAAGTACCCAATTATTGCTAAGAAAGCCCTGGAATTTTTTATACCATTTGTTACAACATATCTCTGCGAACAATCCTTTTCGAGGATGCTGGACATAAAAACAAAGAAAAGGAACAGACTTTGCTGTGAAAATGACATGAGTAGCACTTGCCAAGGTGAAGCCACACATATCTGAACTGGTCTCTCAAAAACAACAGCAGAAGTCACACTGACTTGCTGGTATGTAATTTGTTGTGAGTTCATGCACTGTGTTTGTTTTGTTCTTTGATCAAGGTGATGTTCATGCACGGTTCATTTTGTGTACCAGTAAAAAAACATATACCTATGTCTTGAATTTGGAAAAAAATCATATTTGATTTATCACTAAAGAAGGGTTCGGTGAATGTGCATATGAAACTGGTGGGTTTGGTACCTCAAACAAGGTTAAGAACCACTGTTCTATAATGAAAAGTTCTTCACCTTCCTAGAATACTTATTGTTTCAATTCCTTACTGTTCTTAAGATCTCTGCTTTCAATAAATCAATGGAAATTCTTGTTTAAATTCAGAGACTTAATACATGTTCAGCCCCAAAACTTCCCACAGCCAGGAATATGCAGTTGTACTCAGACAAGGCAATATTATGGGAGCTAAACAACACAAATATCTGTCCCTAAACTGATGCATGTTGTGGCTTTGTGAGCCAAAAAATGGTGCATTTAGTAAAGTGTCTCAGACAAATTTATTTTGGGCTTTGCACACCTTTGTGATCTCCCTGACACAGGACACAGCCTTATGGGGGAGGGTTTGGAGTACAATGTGACAATAAGAACCAAAAACTGCATCAGAAATGCATAAAAATTCAGCTGTAGAAAGTAGCATGAGCCACTGTAATAAAATGGCACATTTTTAGGTAGCCTGTCTAAGTTTATGCAGTCCAAATTTTAGACAGCAATAGTAAACATGGGCCAATGTGTTAACCTTGAGTCAAGGCTGTTCAGCCTAGACTGGATACAAGTGTAGCAGATGCTCAGCTCTGAAAAGGACTAGGCCTGTAGAGATTCTTAAAGGGAGTGTCTGGTAATTTCTTGTAATAGCATACTGCAGCCCTATAAAAATAACAAAAACTTATACTCACCTCTTCCCTGACCTTGAATCCAGCACCGCGCCATCCTCACCCGCCGCCGGTCATCACATGCCCCTTCCAAGCTTCACTGTTCAGAGTGCCTCTGAACTGTGAAGTCAGGAAGGAAGAAAGTGACTGCTGTAGCCAATCAGCAGTTGCAGCAGTGACGTTCCTGTCCTGAAGAAGAACACAGACCAGCGGCAGGTGAGGATGGCACCGTGCTGGATCCAAGGAAAGGGCAGAGGTGGGTATATGTTTTATAGGGCCCCCGTATGCTGTTAAAATAATTTTTAAAAATGTACCAGTCAACCCTTTTAACGGTTGGATGTGAGCAATGAAAGTGTTTTCATTCATTGACAAAAAAAAAGTTCACCAACAATGGTGAAGAGCTGAAATGCAAACTAGAGACAGTTACAACATTCTATCATGCAGCTACTAAAGAGGTTGTCCATTTTGGAAGATCCTTATATTAGAAGGGATCTTGCTAATAAGTTGGTCACAAAGTGTTCCCCTGCCAGGATCACCAGCGATCACCTTTAATATGTGAGGAAACCTGGCAGCAAGTGTTCAATTTTCCTGTAGCACCACCGAAGGGGAAATTAAGCATTACACAGTGCCCTTCCAAATCAATGGTTTGTACCTATAGGACAGATCAGGTCCTCCAGAGTGAGAGATGCTCTTTGTAACTACACTCCAATCATGGCAAAGGATGAGAATCCAGAGCAAGGGCCTCCCTCTGACAACTAGAAGCATCTAACAATGGGTTTTCACAGTAGACAACCTCTTTAAGATTAGAATAGTTTACGTAAAGCTTCGTAATGAATGAAGATAATTGTGGGCCATGTCTCGTGATGCCAAACGCTCTTAACACCCACAAAATGGCTGCCTCCACTCTGTGTAGGCAACAGGTATAACTTGAATAACCTCGTACTGTTACACTAAACACACAGAGGCAATTACTCACTTCATGAAGTGCTTCATTGTTGACTCCTCTGCAATCCAAGCGAAGAATCCTCAGCTATTTTCTTGATAATAGACTTGTGCCGGCAGAATCTGAAAAAAAGTCAGCAGGGAAGAGAGTTAAGAAGACAGAAAATGTCTCATTCTTCTGTGCACTTTAATTATTTTCTGCCTTCATCTTCATTTACATAACTATGAATATTGTGATTTTTCATTCCACTTTATATTCTGTTTCATATAGTTTTTCTTATATTTTGTATTTTCTAGAGATCATCACACTAAAATAGAAAGTAAATATAATGAGAACAATGTATGGCTATGTCACAGCCGAGTTTGTCAGTCGGCACAATGTTCTGTCACAATGTGAAGCGCTGTGAACAGGAGGGCATGTAAAGCAAGTAGGATATCTTTAAAGGCCTCGTAAGAAACAAATAAAGAATTAAAGGAGTTGTCTCATTACGAGCTTTCAGCCTGTCAGTGTCCCTGGTAAGTTGAACTGAGGGGAGTGCTTCTTGGTCTGTCTGTTCTGCTCCCTCTCCCCCCTCCCATCAGCACACAGGCAGCTACGTAACTTCTATACAGGGGGGGAAGGGGGTTTGCTCTCAGAGTTCACCCTGTGTGTGCCTGCCTAGGTCTGTTGCAGGAGAGGGCTGTTCTAGGAGTGTAGAGAGGAATATGAAGCTGTGTGCTAATAGAGCAGAGGGGATGCATGTGTTCCTATATCCCCTGCTTAGCTTACAAGTCTCCACATCTCCAGCACAAACAAGGGCAGTGTTACTATACTCATGATGTGTCCCTAATACAGGAGAACATAAAGTATTCACATGCCCCCTGATCTGTGTATAGTAATATGTATAGTCACAGTTCCAAAGACATATCATGATTATAGTAACAGACAGGGTCACTGCTGTCACATCTATCTGTGTAGAGAGCAGGAGGAAGCAGGGACACACAGGGTTAATCCAGGCAGCTTGGACACAGACCCCAGAGTCCTCCTCCCCCTCCTTCCACTACAGAAGCCTTCTGTGCAGGAGGGGCTCTCTGCTCCAACCTGTCTTCAAAGGTGATGAGTCATTCAGACCTGACAGCCAGTAAGATAAGGATCATCAGGTTGGCTACTATAGAGACTTGAGAAGCTGATGTAGTAATACTAACAGGGCTAGCTCAAAATCAGTAGAACATTTGTAATGAACATATATTGCAAAGCTGCTTGTTTTTTAAGATCTTTAAATTAAAACCCAATCATTGTAGCGAGACAACCCCTTTAAGCTCTGCTACATCTATACCCCTTATAGAGGACTTATGACATCTTCTGACAGGTCTGTTTTAGTAAGTACTTTCATTCCCTGTGTAATAAAGCTTCTGAAGCATCATCTCTAATAACTCTGTGTTGTGATGTTTCTCTGTTATTCCTTCTAGAAATGTATTACTGAATCAGTCAACTGGGTGTTACCATTCCAGTTTTCAAAAGGGTGTGTCCCTGTATACATAGACTCTGGTGTATAAGTTTAAACAAACTTACATAGTGCTTCTCCCTGAAGAGTAAAGTTACCCCTTTCGATCTATTCCTACTGCCTCTCACCTAGCCAATCAGCATTCTTGTCTACACTGATAAGGGGCAAACACCCCAAAACAGCTATCCACAGAGGAATATCTGGATGGCATCAATCCCATTCACATTGCAAGGCTCAGTGAGTTAGATGTGACTTGAGGAATACCACATCCAATAGGTGCTGCAAAGTCCTTGCACATTTCCCATGAATATTTTTGAATATATTTAGATTTCAGTGGAGCAACGAATGGTATATAGGTCACCACATACCTACATGGTGCCTCTTCTTAAAGAGGAACTTTACCCCTTTTGAGCTCTCTCAGTGCTGATTAGACAATGTCTGACTGTACAGACACCTCCCCCCACACTACTTGGCCACACACAGCTGTATGGGACCCCAAATGAGTGATGGCACATTGCACAGCACTCTAACTTTCACACTCCTTGAGCACACACCTCTCTTTCACAGCTTTCAGGCCAGGAAATATGAAGAATTTTTATAATTCATTCTGGAGCTCTCGGAAATATACACTGCATACATTCATATTTACTGTATTTAACTTATTTTTCACATCACTGTGTTTTTTGTTACGTTTAAAGAGAACCTGTCACATAGGTTATGCCCCCCCTTTCTGAGGGCAGCACAAGCTAGTGTCAGACCTGCTGTTTCCAGCACTGTGCCCCTTATTCTGTAAAATGCAGCAGTTTTAGAGTATTCAATGCTCAAATCTGCAGTTTTCAGACAAAAAATGAGTCATGAAAAGAGTCAGTTAAATTCATGCCCCACCCACCTGAGGCTAGCCCCACCCACCTCACCACTGATTACCTATTACTTTGAATAGGTAGAAACATGTGAATAACTGTCAGTTGGGTGGGCTTAGTCTTGGGTGGGCGTGGTTACACCTGCTCATGAATAAACTGGACACTTTTTTGGCTGAAAACTCCTAGATTTAAGCATTATATACTCCAAAATTGCTGCTCCTTACAGAAACCTTGCTGGAAACAGCATCCTTGTCAATAGCTTGTGCTCTCCTCAGCCAGGGTGGCATAATCTATGTGACAGGTTCTCTTTAATGTATGAGGATTCTGGATGTGGTACCCTTTTGGGACCCTTCCGAGGTGTAGGGAGAGAATGTGTGGCCATCACGTTCATTTCTCTCCTGCGACCCTGGTTCTCTTCAGAGAAGCCATCTAGTTGGCTCCTTGGTTGAGGTTTGGGATCATCACCCATTCTTGTGCCACAGGTCTTCTGCTGAAAGCTCTTGCAGGTGCCATCTGGCAGGATATTACATTTAGCGGGGATCCACCTCTTTTAACAGTGGATCTGTGGTAGATTGCACCCTTATGCACTTTTTTGTGTGGCACTGTTGCACGTTCTTAGGGCTTTCCAAAAAAAACCTGACAGATTGGTAACGCATTTCTAGAAGGGATATAAGGAGAACCACACAAGCTAGAGATCTAAGGATAGCTGCATTGATAACCAGTAAGGGACATTAGTATTTACTAATTGCAGGAAAGGCCACTGGTCCTCTTTAAGGGGGTTGTCTTATGACAACACGTGTTAAAAGTTTGCTTTGCAAAAGCCTAAGGTGTATTGATCAGAGGAAGGCAAAGTTGAACACCGCTTTCTCCAGCCATTCATATAAATGGGTGTCTATGTAAAAATGCATGGCCATGCCAAATCATCCACAAAGGGAGCATCTCTTTATCATCTCTCTGCTCTGGTTAATAGAGGGGCATCCAAAGTAGGGGACCCTATGGCATCCAACACTATATGGCAGCGAACCTCTGTAACATTGCATTCATTCAGATTATAACACAATTTTTCTCACACGTTATGTATGCGTTCAATATGGGCTCACAGCAGGCAACAGGCATCCAGTACAGATCTCTATTATGGTCAAGTAAATTAGGACAAAAAATACTTGCCTACTTACTGGGTATTCATGCTGTCAAAACCAACTAATCTGATCACTGCCTTCATTTTTAGACATTATGTGAAATACAGCTAAATGTTGATTGCATGCTATGGGCACCCTCTCCACCAATTTTTGATGGCACTAACTTTTTATACATGAGTGTGCACATTTTTCACCATCTTAGAAATGTTTTTGTTGAACCTCATTGCTATTTTTATGTGTACAGACCAGTTTTAAAAAATGCAAATGGGACAACTGGTCCACCAGGACTGAATCCTCAGGAATAACCTAGGAACAGAGTGAAAATCCTTGTACTCCACTTTTTTATTACCTACTTTTTGGGCACTGAATGGCTGTATTGTGAGAGGCAGCATTATTTACCATTTTATGTCAGCACCCAGGTATAAAAATTATGGGCAATGTATATGTATCTGCATAAACCTATGCTACTTATGATTCTATGAGGAAGAACTTTAAGAGCGCTGCAAGCAGAGAGGCTCTACTTTGCTTGTTGCCTAGGGCCTGAACTTTTTTTAATAATACTAACCTTAAGCGAGTATAGTTTATTTTACATCTTGAAATTACAAGACCTTTTAAATGTGCACATATCAATGAATTTCCATGGTTTTGTAGTACAAGTTTATCAACGTAACTTACTACCACTGCATATACTGTAGTCTATAAACACTGATCACAATAAGGGACCTCCATTTACCAATACGTCAAGATACCTACATATACCATATAACTCCATAATAGGCTCCTTACAATATAATGTACAAAGTCTAATCAATTGTTTTTTTAAAGGGGTTGTCCATCTCGTAAGAAAATCATATCATCAGCTGGGGTCTCCATAAAATAAAAAAAACTTAGGGCTTGTCCCCATAGCAGGTTTTTCAGTTGGTATTACAGATGGTTTTTGGATTTGAAAATCGTCTGTAAACCGACTGTCAACCTTTCATATTGATTTAAATAGGAAATCTGTGCAGCAGTCCACAGTGCACGGGTTTTCTGCCGGACAGTTTTTACGCTACCGGCATTATTAAAGACTTAGAACATGTTCATTCCTCTCCCCGGTTTTCAGGCAGAAGATGTACATATCAGTGATTGAGGGGGACGGGCGAACCCACATACAGCGGACAGAACCATCCCCCAAAACCAAGTACAAGATGTCAAAATACTGTCCGGATTCTTTCATCAGAATCTGGCCAGTATTTTAACCTGTTGAGTGGACACATCCTTATACTCACCTTCCTCCGGTTGCAGCAGTGTGTCTTCCCGGTCTTCTGTTGACATCCTGTCACTTCCAAACAGGAACATCACTGCTGTAGAAGTCACGTGCCTCCACTTTCATCACCATTAGGCGCTTTTTACTTCCAAACAATAATGTAAATTGGTGGCACGTGATTGCTGCAGCCAATCAGCGGCTGCAACGTTGACGACCGTGTTCAAAAGTGACAGAATGAAAACAGAAGAGTGGGAGACCCACTGCTGGAACCGGGGACCGGAAGAAAGTTAAAGGGGTTGTCTCACTACATCAATTAATCCTACCTCAGTCCTGTTTACTCAGTTTCATTTTTGATTCAGGGACGTGTTTACTAGCTTCTACTGGCCTGCAGTGAAGAGCTGCTGAGGACACCAGGTCTGTAGCTATAGCGACCAGCACTGGCAGCCTATCAGAAGAGACCAAACAGGTCTGTAACTATAGCGACCTGAGGAGCTGATACAGCCCATACAAGAGGGGATATCTAGGAATAGGTAGGATACTGTTAATGGACATATATTGCAAAGTGACTTGTTTTTGTAAGATTTTTAACACAAAAAGCAATCCTTGTAGTGAGACAACCCCTTTAATTTCATTTTTATTTCATTTTACTTGGATGGAAGGAACTGATGGTATGACTTTCATGCAACCCCTTTAAGATACATGAAATATGTAAACAAATGTAGTGTTACATACTGACCAGAAAGGCTACTATTACATGTATGATGATCAGTACATCAATACTCAAGTACTGGCTGCACATGTTGCGTAAAAGGTCACATAAGAAAGACATGACTGCACATACAAGCATGTATTCTATAATTATATTCTCAATAAAATCAACATAAAACTTTGTTGTATGTCAATTAAAAAGTCTGTACAGTGTGTATCACTGGAATCATATTACATAGTTACATAGTTTGTCAGGCCGAAAAAAAACATACGTCCATCCAGTTCAGCCTATTGTGCTAAAGTGTTGTTAAAGTGTTGATCCAGAGAAAGGCAAAAACCCCCATGGGGTAGAAGCCAATTGCCCTCATTTTAGGGAAAAAAATAATTCCTGACTCCAATCTGGCAATCAGAATAAATCCCTGGATCAACGACCCCTCTCCAGAATCCTGGTCACTATAACTTGTTATATTATTACGCTCCAGAAATGTATCCAGACCCTTCTCCAGAATCCCGGTCACTATAACTTGTTATATTACATCTAGAAATGTATCCAGACCCCTCTCCAGAATCCAAGTCACTATAACTTGTTATATTACATCTAGAAATGTATCCAGACCCCTCTCCAGAATCCTGGTCACTATAACTTGTTATATTACCTCTAGAAATGTATCCAGACACCTCTCCAGAATCCTAGTCACTATAACTTGTTATATTATCACGCTCCAGAAATGCATCCAAACCCTTTTTGAACTCTGTTACTGAATTTATCATGACAATTTCCTCTGGCAGAGAGTTCCACAGTCTCACTGCTCTAACAGTAAAGAATCCCTTTCTATATTTATGTAGGAACTTTCGTTCCTCAAGACGTAGAGGATGCCCCCTTGTTCTTGATACAGTCCTGGGTATAAATAAATCTTGGGAGCGATCTCTACATTGGCCCTTAATATATTTAAACATATTTATTATGTTCCCCCGAAGCCGTCTTTTCTCTAAACTAAAAAACCCTACAGATTACAGATAACACATCATTTATACCGAAGAGTGAACTCCATAAAAAACTAATCTGCTGCAAAAATGGTGCAATAAAACTTTTTGGGTTTTCCCAGTCTATTATATGTTATGATCAATGGCACCAATAAAAAAGTGCATCTTGTCCTGCAATAAAACAAGCCTTCATCTGGCTATATGGATGGAAAAATAAAAAAGATATGGCTCTTGGAAGGCAGGGAGGAAATAGCAAAAACCAAAAATGTCTGCGACCTGAAGGGGTTAATTATCACATTTGAAACGTAGAAAAACGTAAAAGTAGAAGAATGACGTGTTTTGTGTATTCACACTTTCTCAAGGAGCATCGAAAGACTGATGGCTGGTCAATAGTGGCTTCCAATTATGGCTTACCGAAGTAAAAAAAACAACAACACAGGAGGCATTTAACCTAATGAGGCAAAATAGACATCAATGATATCCCCTGGGAAAATGAATGTAATTTACCAATGTTCTGGATACAATATACGCTAAAACGAACTGCTCTTCACTTAAAAAGAACCACATCAATTTAGCTGAGTTATATACTAATTTATGTATTAATTTATGTATAAATTATGATACATTTTGGCTTCATTTTACTATTCCGCTGCTTTCACACAGTGCATTTTTTTTTTTTTGCATAATGCACCAAAATACACTGTGTGAAAGCAAGAGCAAAAGCTCTTTTTAGTTGTATTTAGATATGTAACCTGGATACAATGCAAAATCTATCATGGGAATCTACACACCTACACTTACTAGGTAACAGTTATAATACTGGGGTGTTCTTATGTGGCACAGGGGAATTTGGGCCTCCTCAGATGTCGGGGCCCATTGATAACTGCTACGTCTGTCCTCATATTGCTGTGCTCCTGGTTGTATCTGGTTTTAGAAAGTTGGTTACTAACTGATATGATCAACATTTCCGCTCCCATAGTTGCGACCCAACTTAACTAGGGTTCTAAATAACAAAATGATCTTGTTATGCTGGGATATATTTAGATATCTGGATGGATCTGAACTCCTAGAGTCACCATATTGTTTGTCACAATATAACTAATCCAATCTTTGTACAGAAACATTTATAAATCACAAACTCGCTTAAATGATGCCATATAGTAAATATAAAGCAAAACTTTATGATACTTGCAGAGGGCTAACTAATACCCACCAACCCTGTGCCATGAATAATACTATTGTCTTCCTACGTGGCAGAGGGGCTTCTGGGCCCCATCAGGCTTTAGGACCTGGTAGTGACTGCTACCTCTGCACCACTTATACAGTGCCTTGCAAAAGTATTCGGCCCCCTTGAACTTTTCATCCTTTTGCCACATTTCAGGCTTCAAACATAAAGATATAAAATTTAAAAGTGGGACACAATTGTGAAGTGGAACAAAATTTATTGGATATTTTAAACTTTTGTAAAAAAATAATAAACTGAAAAGTGGGGCTTGGAATATTATTCGGCCCCCTTAAGTTAATACTTTGTAGCGCCACCTTTTGCTGTGATTACAGCTGCAAGTCGCTTGGGTTATGTCTCTATCAGTTTTGCACATCGAGAGACTGAAATTCTTGCCCATTCTTCCTTGGCGCAGCTGGAGCTCAGTGAGGTTGGATGGAGAGCGTTTGTGAACAGCTGAGCTCAGTGAGGTTGTGGGAGGTTGGAACAGAGAGCGTTTGGGGGTGGAACAGCAGTTTTCAGCTCTTTCCACAGATTCTCAATTGGATTCAGGTCTGGACTGTGACTTGGTCATTCTAACACCTAGATACGTTTATTTGTGAACCTTCCATTGTAGATTTTGCTTTATGTTTGGGATACATGGTCTTGTTGGAAGATAAATCTCCGTACCAGTCTCAGGTCTTTTGCAGACTACAACAGGTTTTCTTCCAGAATGGTCCTGTATTTGTCTCTGTATAGTCACTGTAGCTATGCCCCTGTATACACTTGTATTGGATGGAAGGTACAATTGGCTATTACCATCTTTATGAAAGAACATCATACAATGACCAATAAAATAATGAATTGGTTGTTGTCATCTCCTTACTTCCGAGTCTGTGGCTGCTTTGTAGCTCACTTCAAGCCGGCTGCAAAGAACATGGAGATTGCCGCACTGGGACAGTTCTCAACGTTTAATTCTATGGGAGTTCAAAAAAAGTAGCGCATACTCTGCATTCTGAACTCCCATAGAAATTAATGGAGGGAAGGTTCCAAATGCAGCAATCTCACTGTGTTCTGTGCACGGCTTGTACCGAAGAACAAGTTGGCTGCAGACCCAAAATAAGGAGATGACTGTGCCTCCTTAAATTTAGTTAGCACTATTTACCAACTTTTAAACTTTGTAATAACCAACCAGCCACTAGCCTGAACCATCATATGGCGCTTATCTTTCCTTTTAAGATGAACAACATCCAATGACCCACCTACCACTTGGCAAAATACATTCTTTGGGTTAGACACCTTACCTAACCCACTAACAATTGCCATCTCTGCTGTACTCTGATGCTCAATCAACTTATTTTTGTAGGGAAGATTCTTCTGACACCCTTAGGCCATGTTCACACGGCTTAAAATGCGCCGTATTTCGGTCCGCAATTACGCGCCGAAGTGCGCAAATTACGGGCTGAAAACGGCCCATTCATTACGGTAATCCACAGTTCTCATAGAGAACTATGGATTACGTCTCCTCTCCCTGCTCGGCGAATCCGCCGGGGGGGAGATAAGTGACATGTGAATTACCAGCGGCGAATGAAAGTCTATGGGCCGGCGAAGTGCCGGCCCCCTGCTCACTCCCCCGCTCCTGCCCCGCCCCCGTCCACACGGCGTAATTGTGTTGCGTAATTACGTCCCAGAGTTAAGCCGTGTGAACATAGCCTTAACATATAAGAAAAAAAATATATACGGTTGTCAGGGCAGCGCTCGGTTTGCATGGAGCAATGTTTTGTAGCAGCTGATCAGCGACCCCACCCTGATACACATTCTGCTGGCAGCTTTGTGAGGGACAGAGATCCAGCCACTCCGGACAGGGGGCGTGTCACACCAGCCAATGGGAGGACCCGGAGGCCGCTCCAATCAGATACAAGGGCGGTATCTGGGGATCACATTTAAACTCCCAGCTAGCTGAGTGCTGCGTCTGTGAAATTCTCCTGGCTGCCTCGTTACTTGTTTTGTATATTGTATTTGCTTCTCTGTGTACCTTACCTCGGCTTGTTCCCCTGATCCCGGCTTGTCTTCTGATTTTGTACCTTGCACCCGTTTGTGTTTGACCTCGGCTTGTTTACGTTTATCCCTCTGGTTCTGATTTGTGGCTTTGGCGTTCCCGATTTGGTTTTGACCCGGACTGTCTGACTATTCTTATTCCTGACGGCCCCAGCACTCTAGCAGCGCAGGAACTGTCGCCCAGTTGCCCTCTGCCGCCTAGGGCAGCACGTCAAGTAGGCAGGGACAGTGGGCTGGGTTCCAGTCAGGGCTCACTGCACCTCCCTTGACGTGACAACGGTATATTTTTCCATTATGTACTTTTTAATAATACCATAGCAGTGCTTTGCATGTCTACTTGATTTAGAACTTACAGACATGGCTCTGTACATCCTCCAAGTTGTACTGAATCACATTACCATATTACAAGCGTATGTAGATCTACTGTATCTCCATAGGTCAATTTTAAGCAAAAATTATGGCATTTTCCATCAGATGACTTATTATGGAAGAATTCAATGCAAGAAGTAATTTCTGTACATATGACGGCACCTGGAATACCTACAGCTCTATAGTATGTGCGACTCCATGACAATTTCTAATATATCAAGGGAAAGCACAATTCTATTCAATTTCCATCAACCTGTTGTCCCTCTTACCCTGACTGCAGGTTCATTGTAAATGTTCAAAATCAACTCCACTCACCAAATAATCCATCTAGAATGAGACAGTAAATTCTAGACAAAGATGAGGGAAAGCAGGGTATACAGCAGCAGGATCTGTCCCTCGTTTTATGACTGTATTTTATCTGCTTTATTGGTTTGATAAGTATGTTGCATAATTTTCAGGTTGCATTGACTTTTAACCCCTTAAGGACCCGGCGATTTTTGTTGTTGACACGTTCGTTTTTCCCTCCTCGCCTTCCCAGAGCCATAACTTTTTTATTTTCCACCTACATAGACACATGAGGGCTTTTATTTTGTGGGACAAGATGTACTTTCTAATGGTGTTATTCACTATACTATAGAATATACTGGAAAACCACAAAAAATTTCCAAGTGGGACAAATTGAGAAAAAAAAGTATTTTCGCCATGTTTGCAGGGGTTTTGCTTTTATGGCTTTCAATCTTCGGTCAATACAATGTGTTATCTGTATTCTACAGGTTGATACGCATCCGGCAATACCAAACATGTAGGGTTTCCGTTATGTTTTGGTACCATAAAAAAATTCAAAACTTTTTCTATTTTTGAAATTTGCGCCGCGGCGCCAGTTTGTGCGATCAATAACTTTTTTGTACTAACACCTATGGACATCAGTGAGGGTGCATTTTTTGGCGGGCTGAAGTGTACTTTTTATCGCTAGCAGTTTGGAATGCATGCAACTTTTTTGATCCCTTTTATTCCATTTTTTAAGTGACAAAAAATGACCAAAAAACGCAATTTTGGCGTTTGCAATTTTTTTTCTTCTACGGTGTTCCGCGCACAGGATAAATTATATTATATTTTTATAGATCGGACTTTTTAGGACGCGGCGATATCAAATATGTGTAACTTTTTTATTATTTTATTGTTTTTATTTGTAAAATGGGGAAAAGGGGTTGATTTGAACTTTTAATACTTTTTTTTTTTTGTACTGTAAAACTTTATTTATTTATTTTTTTACTTTAACATTGAATCCCCCTATGGTGCTTGACCGCGAGGTGGCGCGATTGTCAATACAGTCTAATGCATTGCATAGCAATTGCCATCTCTGCTGTACTCTGATGCTCAATCAACTTATTTTTGTAGGGAAGATTCTATTTTGTCATGTGGACGCAGCCTTAAACATTTTGCCCATATTTAGCAGCCACTAGAGGGAGCTTGCTGCAGAAAAATAAATAAATTTCCCTCTGAACTATATAATACTTCAGTATACAGTTAGCTCCATCTAGTGGCAACAGAAATAGTTCATTAATTTGTTAAGTTGTCATGGTGAATTCACTAACAGATTTCAAAAAGGGTCTGGATGAATTTATTGAGTGTAATAACATAACAAGTTATAGTGAATAGGATTCTGGAGAGGGGTCGTTGATCCAGGGAATTATTCTGATTTCCAGATTGGAGTTGGGAAGGAGTTTTTTCCCTAAAATGTGGACAATTGGTTTCTACCTCATGGGGTTTTTTTTGCCTTCATACGCATCAACACTTTAGCACAATAGGCTGAACTGGATGGACATCTGTCTTTTTTCGGCCTAACAAACTATGTAACTATATAATTTAGTTTAGTGGTTTATCCTGAAATACAAGTAGTTTATGATTACTACAACTTCTCTTCCTCCAAAAACTTCACAGTGAGCTATAACATGCTGTTGCATTGACTTCATGATGAACAAAAAAATTACTTAAGGAAAGGTATATGGCCTGTTTTGGCTCAAAAATATTTGTGTACATTTTACAAATCAAATAATTATTCCTTCCGAGGGTTTGCACATATATC
Source organism: Phyllomedusa bahiana (assembly GCA_025379985.1). Lineage (NCBI taxonomy): Eukaryota > Metazoa > Chordata > Amphibia > Anura > Hylidae > Phyllomedusa > Phyllomedusa bahiana. The sequence continues at coordinate 14,579 of JAODAL010005999.1, read as the reverse complement.
TGTACATGTACAGTACGTTAAAATAAGCGCATTGTTGAGAAAGATACATGTTTAGTGCAGTTGTTTGCTTGTATTATACTCAAATGACTATCAGCAAATCCTATTACAGCAGGGATGTAATTGTTGTGACAGAGAAAGAAGTGTTCAGGGACCTGGTTCTTGTGCTACCATGAGAATGGTGGCTGAGGAGGGGCGAACATGAGTCATCTGTCTAAACAGATAAACCGCGCATCAAGATGGGACGCTCATGTAACAATAACAGCAAAAGCAATGGGATCACCATCTTGGACTGTCACTTATCACTACAGTCACTTATTACCTGGAGCTGGGAGAGAATGTAGTCTAACGAGGACAAGGGACCAGATAACTCATACATAAAACTGATGTGGAAAGTGACTTTTAATTGGATGTTTTGGGATAAAAATGCTTCAAAGTAAAGGCTGAACTTTAGATTTGCTAAAATTTTTGTACCCAAGAGATTGCCTGGTTTAGAACCCTTGTGTGACTATGTGCTAGGTTATGGAGTATTAGGATATGTTCACACAGCTTACTTGTTCGCGCATTTCATTGCATATTGCACTTTATGAATTACACGCTGTCTCCCTGGGCGTACAATACAATAATGTCGTACGCCCGGGGAGAGAAGTGACATGTCAATTGTTAGCGGCGCTTACGCGCCACTTACAATGCATGTCAATGGGGCCGGCCGGCCGCTACGCGCTAATTGCGGCGCGTACCCTTAACCATAAGGAACTACATTTTATAGGAGCAAGTTTCAACCCAACATTTTATATATATTTTTATTAAACTGCAACACTTTACCACCGGGAAAGAACTCAAACTATTTAGACACACAGGATCATTTCCTAGAACAAAATGTTTTATGACCACAGATCAAAGCTTCAGTACTGCCAGCATTTTATTAGGCCACATACGGTCACACATTTAGATTTTGTAATCATATTCAATAAAATGGTAGATCTAGTAGCTAGATTTATATATTGTCAGATCTTCAGGGTTCCAGGGTATAATTGCATCCTTCTATAGCTTACAAACTCTGTACTAGCCCTTGGCGGAAAGAGTTAGCAGTGCAGTTGAACAGAAAAACAAAACAAGACTTTTCCATCTACTTTAGTTTTTGTGTTATTCTGTGATTAAATATTCATTTATTCTGTTAGATCTTGCATAACACAAGTTTTCAATTGGAATAATTGTAAACATGTTTCTGTATAGATCTATTGTCGTTACATGGCTGTTGTGGCACCCCCTGGTGTTTCTTTTGATTGCCTTTCAGAACGTCCACCTAATGTCTTCAGTGTCGATGAGAAGAAGCCGCGTCTAGTGCATTGATTCTGAATGGCTGGTCTACACAATAGCAGAAGTCACTCCGCTGCCTACAGTAGAAAGATCCAAAAGTGGGACTTCTATACTCTGTGTTATGACCAATACTGGACACATTAGTTGGACATTGTGAGAAGAAAGCTATAAAAAAGTAATAACTACACACAGATTTTCTTTTAAGGATTCCAACTGAAAACTTGTTTAGTTTTGCCTCAACTAACAGAGCAATGTAATATTTTTTTCTTAGGACAATAACTTTAAATGGCAAAAAGAAAAATATTCTTCTTGATAACAGCTGCTATTTTATAGCTTTTATATTCTACAGTGATCTGCAGTGATCTGTACATGACTGTAGTGATTCATACAAAAAAGAAGTTGGACACAGCCCACTTAGCACTATCACAGCAAAAATAATGGTAGAAAACCATAGCTTATGCAAACAGAAGTATCACAGTACCCTTATCGCCAACGGCCAAAATACAACTTTTAATAATAAATCCATTTAAACTCAAAAGCTATCCTATATTTCACAATCTGTCCGGACACAAAGGTCTAAAAGGAAGAAAACAAAGATAGATTAGTTTCATATGTGGCCAAAACAACCAGTATACTTCGAAAAGAAGAAACAACAGTTTATACACTTACGGTTCTCTATCGTCAGAATTCCCAATACAACAGATGTATTGAACCACAGGCCTGAGAAAATGAGAAAAACAAGGAAGCATCTGGTTCTGTTCCTATATTATAATCTATCCATCTTCTATGACCTGAGTGGAAACGAGGTCATAGCCCCGAAAAGGGTGGCCCGATCAGAAACTAATTCTGGCCCTATGGAGAATCTGCAATCTCTCTAACAGTCCTTGGTCAGATAAATCCCTGCTGTCGAAATTACAGCATATAGAGTAGAGCAATATAAAACATAAATCCAGAAATACCAATGTGTTTCCTTCTGTCACGCCAAAAAACATGCCCAAGAGGGTCCATCAACGGAAGCAGGTCATATGAGCTGATAATGGTGATACCAACTACATCAACTGTCAATACAGGGACCGGCTATGATAAGTCCAGGTGTGGCTAATGCTTCATTGTTTTTCTCCTTTGGCTCAGGCCCGTGGGTCAATACATCTATTGGATCGGGAATTCGTTCGATGGAGAAGACTGTGATCTTAATAAACTTAGGGCAGGTCTAGAAAGGTGGCTTTTTTTTAGGCTTTTTCAGCTCATATATGGCTTTTTACAGGGAGTAAACGTTTCTCGTCGGATTCAGTGACAGAAAACTGCATTGACCGACGCGTTTTCTATGAGTATTCCACATGGTACTGCATGCGGATTTAGGGTAGTTTTTTTTTTACTCACTATTTACAGTCAGAAACAAGCCCCATTCATTTCTATGTGATTTTGGATGAAGATCCACATTAGAAAACATATGCTAGCGATTTGGGCGCATTTTACACAATGTTTTTAACCATCCCCATTGACATCAATAGTAAATTACCACACATTTTCCATGTGGAATATGACCAAAGAATGAACATGTTCTAAGCTTTTTTACGGCACGTTGGCTTTGAAAACCGTTTGCCGAAAATACACATTGTATGAACTACAACGCATATTTTTATTGATATCAATAGGAATGACTTATTTTTGGTTTTGGATCAGTATTTTAAGTCCGAATCTGTGTGGGTTCCAACTTAAAATACTTGTCATGTGGATAGAGCCTAAAGGTGTTCTCTGCTTTTTGTTGAAAGGTTTCTCCAAAAGTAAGCTGATCGTAAGTATCGCAGCTGTAGGAACTACCAACACTTAGCAGTATTATGCTCAGAAATCCACACCCACTGTTTAGTTCCCCTTCAGTGCTACCGACATGGAAATCCGGCATTGCTCTGGCTATTTGAGGACGGTTGCAAATTAGGAACTTCATTCTATTAACTTTCCAGTTTGGTATTTGAAAATGAACTTTTCAAACCAGGAGACCTTTCAAGGTCAAGGCAAGATGCCTGAACGTTCACCGAAAAACTCTCCCTTTTGGAATGATGCGCTCAAGCTAATTATTTTTCTTTCCCGGGGAACAGATGTGGCTCTAAATGTAGTACCAAAGTGCAACAAGGATCTTTTAATTTTTGTGTTTATTTGGGGAACTGGAGGAATTTTCTTCTTTTTCCTTCTGCAGTTTAAAGTTGTTATTTGGGACTTCAAAACTGATGGCTTATACATATATAAGTTTTATTAGTTTATTTTCTATATTTATATAGCAGGTTCACAGCTCTGTACTAAGGTTGTATCCCTCACTTTGGCCTCTGTCCCAATTGGGGATCACAATCTAAATTCCAAATAAGTGGGCACATGTAATATGGCAACGGCAGAAGAATTCTGGTGCAATTTGCACCACATTTGTTATATATTTTAGAAAGTTTCTAGACACTTCTGCGTCTCGTCCAACAGAAGGGCTGTGGCTTTGCGGAAAGAGGGCATGCAGCAATTAGTGGCATAAAGTAAGCCAACTAATAGAAAGTGTGAATGTAGAACTGACTGTCTAAACCTGCACCAGATTTATCAACACTATGATAAATGTGGCACTGCCATGATTGTGCCTGAAACACCCCCGTCTTTTGGCTCTGGTCGCCGACCATGGCCAGTACGACTTAAACCATGGTTTTTGACTTAATACTACATTTCTTATCACTAGTGTGAACTGGGTTTATTCTGTGCTGGATGCTAATTGATTCCTGGCCAACACCCGTGGCCAGGAATCTTCCAGCACACTCTTGGTTAATTTTTGTTCCTTCTTGAGTGACAGCCTTCTTATCCTATCTAGTCTTTTGTTCCTTCTGCCTGTTGCCTCAGTTCTACCTTTCATCAGTTCCTATATAAGGTCTCTTCCTCCCCTCCTTCCTTGCCTGCTACTTTGGCTCATTGCCCTATAGTTCGCCTGCGCTCTTCTGTTGTTTCTGTGCTCTCCTGACCTTTCGCTTTGGACACTGGTTATCCTCTTTGTCTCACGTCTCTGTACCTCGCTGCCCGTAAATTGCTGACTTTGGACCGCCCCCGGTTATTCTCTTTGTCCCACGACTCTGTACCTTGCTGCCCGTATTGTTGCCGACTTCTGACCGCCCGACTACGTTTATTGTTCTGTGTCTGTTTGTCCTGTCTGTGTCGCACCTATATCAGTGCAGCCATCAGTCTTCCGGTTGGGGCTGACCTATTAAGGAGTCGGGTTCCCCAAAAGGCAGGGACTGAGGCTGGGACCAGTGTCAGGGCCTCACTTGTCTATGTCTTTGTGTGCGTCCCTGACAGTCCCTGACAGGCACATTGCAAGACTGTCCACTCTAGGTTCACACTGTCTAATTATTAGAGAGTATTGCTGAATCTGCCCCTATATGTTTTCAATGTATGAGTGAAAACTAAATTTTTCCAGGGGAAAATAAGTGAGCATCCACCTTTTTTCACCCCTGATGATCAGTTTTCAAGGGGCTTTGGCACTAAAGCAGATTTCCCTTAACTGCTTTTTTTTAGTAGCCACTGTGCCTGCTTTTACAATCTAATACTGTTTTGTCCCATTCACTACAGAGCCATGCCTACTAAGCAATGAAGAGAATGATACACTTGCAAAAATGTAGGTGCCCCTCTTGTTTGTCTGTGGTGCTGAGAGTCAGAGCCATACCGATTTAATACTGGTCGTCTACTCAGACAGGTTTATGCCACTAAATAATTCTACATTCTCCTGTGTGTAATGATACTTTGCCCAAACTACACCCTCCATAAAATACCCAAAATGAAAACAACAAACATTTTTATGGTGACATTTTTGCTTTTAAAAGGGTTTTCTCTCTAAAAAGATTAGCTTTCAACATGTAGGGAAGATTAAATGAAGACGTTTTCCAAATATATTGCTTTGTTCATTTTTTTTGTTGAGGGGCTACAAATGATTTTATCACCTTCTGAGGGCTTTCTGATTTTTCTAGTGACCAATCTGTTTGTTTGTTTTCCCCTGCTGTTTGTCTTAGCTGATAGCAGGGAGTGATGCCATCACACAGATCGTGCTGCAGAACTGCTGGCAGCCTGAGAACTTGTGTGTTATCTGATCTTTCAGACAAAATACACTAATTACTAAGGTTTACTTTAGCTCTCAAGATTCTCTGTACCTCAGAGCAGGAGATGGTTTATCTAATTAGCAGAAGTCTGAATACCAGGAGCTCATATGCTAATTACCCACAGTGTGACCAGGAAGTGACAGGATGCATGAATTAAATCATTCTGCTTTGCTCTATGAAACAGTGAGATGAGACAACCCCTTTAAAGAGGTTCTGTAAGACTTTTTTTTACATATAAGCTTAGGCTGCTCTGAGAATAAAATACATAGTCCAGCTGCTGTGGTCGGCACATAAGTGGCTTCAGTTATCAAGTGTTGTTGCCTCGAGATCTCCGCTCAGAAGTGAACTCTATGGGAGTGGTTATGTACAGGTAATGGCACGTGACTGCTGCAGCTTCTGATTGCATGCAGCGTTCATGACACAATTGCAGCAGCCAGATGTAAACAGGTAGACCGCCGTCAGCGTCAGTGTTGGAACAGCGGGGCTTGTATGTATTTTTTTACTTTCTCAGAGTAGCAGTTTCTTAAATTTATTTAAAAAAAGACCTAGACAACCCCTGGCAGGTTCTGTCAATTAGTACAAAGAATCCAGCTTTACTTTAAGGCTATGTTCACACGGCTTATTCACGCTGGATTTGCAAGCCGGATTGCGCTTGCAATTCCGGCGTGAATAAGGGGCGGGATGCGGGCGGGGCGGGAGCGCGGCGGGGGAGCAGCCCGCCGGCCCCATAGACAATGCATTATCTACGGCGCGTCCGCGCCGTAAGTAATGTACATGTCCCTTTCTCCCTGCCCGGCGGATTCGCCGAGCGGGTAGGAGCGACGGAAGCCACTGTTCTCTATGAGAACTGTGGATTACCGTAATTACTGCGACGGATTATCGCCATACTGCAGCGCAAATCCGGCGCGCAGTACGGCGCCAATCCGCGCCGAAATAAGCCGCGTGAATACGGCCTAAGGGCTGGAGACAGCTCAGAGGATATGATCTTTGTTACCCCATCTGTATGCAGATCACAGATAATACTGCTCTAATGCCTGCTGAACATCAGAGTAGCAGTGATCTACACATGTTCAGGGGGCACAGATCATGTCCTCCCACCTTGCTCCCTTACTGTCATCAAAGTGAACCAACTAGAATGTAAATGTACGTATTGTGGACTTCTAGGGTATAAAGGATATAAAATCATCTTCTTTCTAGAGACACCTTTTATTAGATCTAGAGACACTGGGGTAGTTTTATCAACACTGTCTAACTCTTAGGCCGTGTTCACACGGCTTATTCCCGACGGATTTGTGAGCCGTATTGCGCTCACAAATCCGGAGTGAATAAGGGGCGGGCCGGAGGCGGGGCCGGGGCGCGGCGGGGGGCCGCTCCCGGCCCCATAGACAATGCATTATCTACAGCGCGTACGCGCCGTAAATAATGTGTATGTCACTTTCTCCCTCCGCGGCGGATTCGCCGAGCGGGGAGGAGCGACGGATTCCACTGTTCTCTATGAGAGCAGTGGATTACCGTAATGACAGGGACGGATTGGCGCCGTACTGAAGCGCAAATCCGGCGCGCAGTACGGCGCCAATCCGCGGCAAAATAATCCGTGTGAACGAGGCCTTAGACAATGGAAACAGTCTAAATGAGACAGTCTTGAAGTACACCACATTTATCAGTGTTGCTAAATACGATACATGCAAAAACTGTCTTAGGGCTTGTTCACACGACGTTTTGGATCCGTTTTGGATGCGTTTTTAACCTGCGAAAACTGGATGCAAACTGCATCCAAAAAGCGGATCCAGAAAACGCAACAGCTGATCCTTTGATGCCTATTAGATGCGTTTTACAGATCCATTTTTTGGATCCGTTTTTTTAATGCTTTATTTAAATCAACCTATCAAACTGCAATTTAAATATAATATAACCTATCAATGACCAAGAAAAAACCCTTTTTTTTACCTAGTGTCAATCAACTGTACATCCACCTATGATTTTAGAACCCGTCCCCCCTATTTTTTTTTTAAAATGAACCAATAGTTTTCAATCTCAGAGACCCGACGTCCATGTGCATCCGGTGGTATGCTGGGGGCTGTGGGACTGACATTATCCTCCTCTCCTTTACCCATGTAGAATGAAGGCATTTTCCTATAGCACATTGCATCAGGAAAATTAGCCTTCCCATTAAAATGATACAAAATATAACCCAAACATAATATTCAAATTTTATATTTAATTTAAATCCAATGCGTTTTACGGATGTGTTTTTGGCATCGAAAGCGGATCCAAAACGCACCCAAATGTATGCTGCGCTTTTGGATCTGCTTTCAGGATGCCAAAAGCGCACTCCATTATTCCCTATGGGGATTTCTCTTGCGTAAAACGCAAGAAGAATTGACATGTCAATTCTTAAAACGGATCCGAAAAGCGGATCGCGAAAAACGCATCGGCGATGACTCGTGTGAACAGCGTTGCGCTTTTGCCATTGAAAGCAATGTTAATCACACTGACAATTGTTAGATCCGTTTTGCGGATCCGTAAAACGGATCACAAAAACGTTGTGTGAACAAGCCCTTACACCTTCTTTAAGTTGACTTACTTTATGCTACGAACTGCAAGAAGATGTTGGCACATTTTTTGCCGCATGGTGTCACAGCCCCTACCAAGGCAATGTCCCTTTTATCAGATGAGGTGCAGAAGTATCTAGAAACTGTCTAAAACACATAATAACTGTAGTGTAAAGCATGAACGCCAGTATTCTGGGTAAAATCTATCAATTCCAGGCAGGTGGCAGCAGGAGGAAGGAGTAACCCATTCATTTCAGGAATACATCAGACTCCTACTCACAATATCCAGCACAGAGTACAGTCTGGTGAAGCAGATTACTGAAACCCTGCTCTGACACAGGAAAGCCTAATACAGGCAGTCCCCGGGTTCCAAACAAGATAGGTTTGTTCTTAAATTGAATTTGTATAAGTCGGAATAGGTAGATTTATTAAATGTAACTTCAGCAAAAACACATTTTATTCTAGTTTTTGATAGTGCAGGGAACAGTTTTTACATTTGTTTTGCTGTCTGTGCCCTTTTTTAGAAGAGTTCACCTAATGTTCTGTATCTCATGGGCAGCTGTGGCATGCTGGCACTTGGTTATCTTTGGGTGTCAAGTCTCCGTTTGTAACTAGGGAACGTATGTAAGTCGGAACGATGTAAGTCGGGGACTGCCTGTATTTGTAATCATTTATCCCCCTACCCTCAGATCAGGCACCATCTCCTGATGACAGACTTCCTCAAACTCTTTTGCAACAGTGAATAATTGGCGACATGTTTGTTTTTCCATTATCACCATCCAAGAACCATTAATTTTTTGCAGGACAAGGTTTTTTTTTAATGGTTCCATCTAATATAACAAATAATATATTGGGAAAAAGAAAAAAAATCTGTGTGGTGTTTTTAATGTTTAGTTTTTATCAAATTAATTATGCGGTATAAATAACGTCAGTATAATTACAGCAGTAGCAAATTTGACCTAAGTATGCGTCATCTGAGTTATCTCCAGTTCTGGCCACTGAAGGTAGGTGCCAGCTGTAACTAACAACCGACACCCGTTACGCAAGGAGCAGGCTCAGCTCCTGTGCCCACTCAATACATCCTTCCCAACAGTATGGGAAGGGGTTAAACTAGCACTGTGGATAAAATTGAAAGAGCAGATTTATTACCAATGTATTAATTTTGCACTTTGCAACTAGACTGGATGTACCAAATTTATCATTTTGACTCATGCTGTTAATTAAATTTGCTGCCCTTTTGGACATTTTTGTCTAACCTTGTGCCACATCTTGGCTGGCTAACTTTAGAACAATTTTTGGCACCAAAATTTTGGTAAATGTGGCACATTTGAAGCCATGCCCTTACTGCTAGTCTATGCCACTTTCCACATAGAGGTAGGAATACAAAGAGTATATGCAGAGAACCAAATCGGCAACCTGTGACAGTGCCAATTGTGTGGTCAGTTAACAGTCAGCAAATAGTGATGAATACTGATTGTTAGTGTGGGGTGTCACAGTAGTTCCCAGTGGTTCCCAGCTATTCTTGGTTGAACTTGATGGACACATGTCTTCTTTCAACCGTACAAACTATGTAACTATGTAACTATTTCAAAGTCATGTATTTCTACCCTTAGCCCTGCTTCTTTGTCTAGCAAGCCACAAAAAGTGTGTATGACATTCAATAAATGTGAATGGTGGCCAAAAATGTTCTGCTTACTGGAGGCGCACGCCAAATTCAAAGAGCAGTCATGCCCTGCACCATCAGCCCTGTGAAAGCTCTAATACAGTAAGGCAATGTTGACACAGTATGATTTTCATGTGTCTTCCAACTGAATGTACATCAGAATGTGTAAAGACTGCATATATGGTTCTTCCCATTGTATTGTGAACTGCTGAGCATATTTTCTAATGCAGATTTCAAATTCACATCATGTAAAAAAGATAAATAACCTGTAAACTATTTTTGCTTTTTTCAATGCATATCAGAAACCAGGACACATTTTAGCAGCAATAAATAGGGTTAAAACGCATCCTAAAATGCAGCAAAATCTGCATCCAAAAAAGTTAAAGAAGCAGAAATTTGTGGTGAACAAATACAGTTGTGCCTGCAATGCTCCTTTATGTTGCTTACCACTGAACTGATGCTGATACAGTACCTGCCAACCAAAGCCCACTTAGTCAATCACTTCTGTGTCATGATGGTTGGAGGTTGACCATCATTGGTCTCAGGTTATGCACCACTGCTTTAGACTGACTTTAGTGTGTGTTTGTACTCAAAGAGGGCAAATTAAGTGCGGGCACTTTCTTGGTAAAGTACATTATAATAAGCCAGCAATATATAATTAACAGATAATAATATTTCATTTGAGCTCATTAGAGTTAGAATTATTAATGCTTCCAGCAAGGTACATGAACAAATCTTGTTTCGGCTAAGAGATACCATGCATTCTGATTAAGCTGGCACATGAAAAGGTTACTTAACTAAATAATCTCTTTATGCAGCATAAAGTTACAGAAAAATCTTTTAATATTGGTATTTGGCTGAGAGAGAAGCTATAAACTCCACATGAGCTCTGCTATGCGCTACCAAGCACTCTTGAGACCTAGACGCTCCAAAGTGTTGCTACATAAACCTGCATTATAAAGTGGCTCTCTGAGGGTACAATGTGATCATTTATGACTCATTCTGGTCATACACTGTATATATACCATTCTGTATGTTCTATGCCCCCATTTCATTTATTTATGCCAAATAAAATTCCCAGAACAAATATGTGTCAAATAGTTATGTAGGTGAATCCAGAATAAATATAGTTTTTATCCAGTGTTTAATAGCAAGCAAAAATATACAGTTTTATACAGTCTTTAAGGGATATTCTGGTTTGAGTACAGAAATGTTACTGTAATCTTTGTATTATGGAAAGTCATATAATTTGTCCTGTCTGAACAGGAAGAGAGATGTACAGGCAGACAAAGGTGAAGAAGAGTACAGGAAAACTGAAGATGGGTAAATTTAAAGGGGTTTGGCCATGAAGCTATTAGTCAGCCTCAGACCAAGGAAATGGCTACGCTTGCGCAGTTCTACCCATTCCTTATTATGGCAGTTAGAAATATAGCTGAGAAAATGGGGGAGAGCTGCACAGGAACGGCCCTTTCCTTGTTCTGAGGCCAGCTCGTAGCTTCATGGCCAAGCCCCTTTAAATGGGTTTACTCATCCTCCATTTTCCTGTACTCTTCTTCACCTATGTCTCTCTTCCTGTGCAGACAGGGGGTGTATCTCCTTTTTTCTGGCACTCCAATGATGTCATCGGGCAACTTCCATGAATGTGCATGCTCCCTATGCTGAACAGTCAGTATTTACCAAGATTGGGAGCCTGCTCCACAAAATGAGGCTAGGCCCAAAGCTGTGCCCACACATAGTTTGATCACTATATTTACTATTTTGCCATAGGCAAACTTAAACTCTATCAGTTCTCTATCTGTTAAACACTAAAACGTAACTTTTATTATCTCTAACTCTTAACCTATATACACACATTTAAAAACCTGATCTCTAACCTCATCATTTAACCCTTTTGCTTTTTGAAAGAGGGAATAACTCCCTTTCTATTATCAAGTCGGGTGGAACCCCACCTTTTAAACAGGAGGAGCTTATATCTATGCAAAGTACTAGCTTCAGTAAGGGATCCCAAGCCAACTACTTGGGCAGTCATCCAATCTCATAGACACAGAACAAAAAAGGCCCCTTGTGACACCCTCTGTAGCGGGTGACACTTGTAGACAGAGGTGAGAGATCACAATTTAAAACGTCATATCTGACCTCGCCGACATTTTTTCGCCAGCTAACCTGGCTTTATCAAGGCTTAGAGGTCCGTTCACATGTGGTCTAAGCTCACTTCCCTTTTGTATCATGTTAGGTAAACACCCGTTCAGGTGCTCACCAATTAGCCATCAAGAATCCACATAAAACCCACTCCCCCTTTTCCGGCGCGCACACTCGTAACATGTCCTGCTAAAGCTCCCACCATGTCTCATGACCCAACAACCTTCAGTCAAATTTCGCCATCTCCATAACGGGCTTGCGCCCATCTTACCGTACTGCCCGTGCCAATCACTGAACCCCAAACACCCCAGCCCTGACTGTGATGGCTTCATCTCACTTTCTCATATTATTGCAACTGCGTGCCCCCCTAGAATGAACTAAGCAGACTAGGTTCCCCAATTACACAGCACACTGCCATCTTTTCAAATTCCCCTAAGCCCCTTCTCTTCAATATCTAATATTTCATATTCATTGGAAATAAACTCCACTGTACATAGACCACTGTATATTATCTTCCCATAAAGCACTTCTCCTATTATGTAATATGCATATTCATTCCAATAGAGCTGCAGGCCCATTAAATACATGTTCCACTGCATTGTAAAAGTATTGTCTCAAGACTATATTCATAAACCACTTCTCTTTTACTGTTTAAATTCATATTCATTTTAAATGGGGCCACCAACGTCACCATGGGGCATGCAAAAACATGGGAGCATGCAAGAAAATCAGTATCTTCAATGCCATTGCATCTAGTTGCATCCGCTTCGCACTAGATCAGCGCCGCAAGCAGAAACAATAAATCTCTACATACATGAGTACATACATGTCGTGAGCCGTAGGAGAGAATCTTCAATGGGGAACTTGTGAGGTCAAACTGTGGGTGGGAGGGCTAGCCATAGAGCCTACAGAATTATTAAAATGAATGTGAATATTACATGTAAAAGAGAAGTGGTTTATGAATATAGTCTTGAGACAATACTATACAATGCAGTGGAACATGTATTTAATGGGCCTGTAGCTCTATTGGAATGAATATGCATATTACATATATAGGGAAGTGCTTTTTTGGGAAGATAATATGACCCGACCCCTAAGCCTTGATAAAGCCAGGTTTGCTGGCGAAACATGTCGGCGGGGGTCAGATATGACGTTTTATAATTGTGATCTCTCACCTCTGTCTAAAGTGTCACCTGCTGCAGACGGTGTCACAAGGGGGCCTTATTTGTTCTGGGGCATGAGATTGGGGGCGACTGCCCAAGTAGTTGGCTTGGGATCCCCTTTCTGAAGCTAGTCTTTGCTATAGATTAAGGCTCTCCCGTTAATAGGTGGGGGTTCCACCAGACTTGATAATAGAAAGGGAGTTATTCCCTCTTTCAGAAGCAAAAAGGGTTAAATGATGAGGTTTGAGATCAGGTTTTTAAATTAGTGTGATAGAAGGTTAAGAGTTATAATAATAAAAGTTTACGTTTTTGTGTTTAACAGATAGAGAACTGATAGAGTTTAAGTTTGCCTATGGCAAAATAGAAAATATAGTGATCAAAAGTCACTCTTTGTTCTCTTGCGAGATTCCCAATTTTTTGGAGATTATGTCACACATAGTTTGAGGACTTCTAGGCATGCCCTGGAGCCATTCTTTGTAAAATAGTAGCTGTGGCCAGGCAGATGCGGGAGGTAATGCGTATGCGCAGAAATGTGTGTATAAAACAGTATTTAATAGAACAATTAAGAATACAGGGACTACGCGTTTTGCGTAGTGCTTCCTTCGGTTCAAAACCAATAAACAATGAGAGAAAAGAGACAGCTGCAAGAGGTAAAAGGGAGCATTTCTGAGAAAAATACAAAGTGCTATGTTTTTTTCATTTATGAGGGACACATGTCTATAAATTAAGGACAACATGTATGTATTTTGGCGCTCAGACGCCATTTTTTTTCCACACATTAGTAGTGTGGACTGCGCCTTAATCTATGAACCTGTTCTACTGCAGGTCATAGATTTAGCGCTTTCTGGCTCCAAAATAACAACTCAGGCTCAGGTAAGCCACTTATAAAGTACTCTACCTGTTCCAGCAGTAATGCAACTGGATTTGCCGTACTAAAGACATAAATGTGTAGAATCCTACGGTTGTAGTGCGGCACGCCCCCAGAACGCCCCAGCATTTTAGGCCCATTACAAAGTTACATAGTACGGTTGAAAAAAGGCACATGTCCATCAAGTTCAACCAAGGGTGGGGAAAATGTGGACGAAGAAAGGGAGACAAGGATTTCAAGCCCAGCCTCACCACTGGTTAATGCCCTGAAACCCACAAGGCAAGAACCAATCTACTGCAGAGAAGATCCCAGCTCTGACCCCAGAGCCGCCACCAGACAGGATCCAGAATTTTACATAGCTACATACGTATTAATATTCTTTAGTTTCAGGTAGATATCTAAGCCTTTCTTGAAACTTCCAACTTTTCCTGCTGTGACCAGCTCCTCAGGCAGCTATTCCACAGATTCACAGTTCTTACAGTGAAGAACGCTTTTCTCCTCTGGAGATTGAATCCTTTTTTCTCTAGCAGAAGGGAATGTCCCCTTGCCTTTTGAGGGGGCTTTACATGAAATTATTTTTCCCCATACTTTTTGTAGGGACCATTTATATATATTAATCATTTCCCCCCCCGAAGCCGTCTTTTCTCAAGACTAAATAAGTTCAATTCTTCTAACCTCTCCTCATAACTAAGATGATCCTTTCCCTATAAGTTTGGTTGCTCGTCTTTGACTTTCTAGCTCCTTACATCTTTTCTATAAAAA